>SNQN01002111.1:28351-49685 GCA_008642245.1 Bassia scoparia | reverse complement strand
ATTTTATGGCCCTAGCTAGCACTGTGGTTGCATATGAAAGATGTTTGGCTAAAGAATAAAAAAGCAAACATAAATATTATGCCAACTATGCCAATTGCATAGAAGAGGGCCAAGWTCAAGAGGATGACCAGGTGGATGTGGCAATGGCTGAGTTTGTCCAAGGCCCACCTTTCAAGTGTCCTCCATTAGTGAACATAAAGTCTTCACAAAAGAAGGACTTCAAGTCTGATCAAAGGAGAGAATACACATTTGATGTTAAAATATGTGATGAAGTCTTTGATTGGCTTCTAAAGTTCAAGAAGATTAAACTTGTAGGTAGACATAAGGATAGAGATCCCAACAAAATAAAAGGAAAAGGTTAATGTAAATGGCATGATGCTTTTACGCATAAGACTAACGATTGTGTAATTTTGAGGAATAGGATACAGGATGAAATCGATAAAGGAAATATTAATTTACCTGAAAGAGTGKAAAAGTTTGTGAAATTGATTCTGACTTCTTATCAGAATTAGAACAATATGAGATGGACTGTAACATGGTTAGTATTGATACTCATGCTATTTCTCATATTGACATGCATGAGCTCTCTAATGTAGCTATTGTTGTGAAATTATATGAACGTGGTGTGAATGAAGGAGTTCTAATTACTCCAAAATGCCAAGAGTAAGACTATGGCAACCTTAACATGTGCAGGTGGGCATTTCAGTGTTGCYCACTCAACTCATTAGTGTATGACTTTCAAGGGTTTCATCAACAAAAAGATGAGGACAAACGGGTTGACAATCTRAAAGRAGGAATACCAGGCGTTGGATCTTGGTAATTTTCAACCCAAGGATAAGAAAGCAGAAAATMATGAGGCGRAGCCTGGTACGTAATGTTACTTCCCATGTTAATAATAATGGAGATGGTCGCTAGAAGGCTCAGATATATATGGAGGTTATTCAAAAGTTTCCCATGCAGACAATGGTAGTGGAAGGTCCAAAAAATGGTATGGGAATCAGTAGAAATTTAACGGTGGATATACATTTGATATGAATGCGGAAGAACAGCTGATGCATACTAAGCGAAACCTAGACTATGATCTTATGTGATATGTTAAGAATTGATTATGGTATAATCATTGAATATGAAAACTTCTAAATCAGATAATGATTATGGCAGCATTTACTATCGTGTTTCTATAATGTTCAATTGTTTAGGGGTATGCAAGGGGATTATGGGTTTTGAACGTCGAAGCTTTAGAAAAATGACAACTTTGTGAGGCTAGCGATACATTGGAGCGGAACTGTGGGAGTTGTACCTCGTAGAACTATTTTCAGATCGAAAGGACACGTTACCTGAGATTTTGCTTTACCACTGGGCTCACAGGGGGAAGCGAAAGAGCTTATGCGTAGTTGTTGGAGGGAAAAGAGCCATTTACATGTCTGGTATGTACTGACGATCGTTCGGGGCGGCATGGTGGTCGCTGATGCTTCTTTTCTCTGGTTACGGTAAGTCAGAACTCCGCGACCTTCACGCAGGCCTTTGGATTTGTTTAAGGGCCATAGGCTGTGATGGAGGGAGCTAGAGTGGCAGGGCGTGAGTTCTGTTAGTGCTGACCCGAGAAAGATCGCTGTCAAAAAGTAAAGTGAAAAATTAGCTAAGTGAATGTCTAGATCTAAGATTATGGTGTTGTGCGTGGATCGTGGTGGGTCTTATTGGTATTGATGCGTTTCCGTTCCTCTTGTCTTTAGAGTTCGGGTTGTGTTGCACAAAAATGTAAAGCTACGAAATACCCGAATTCCCTAACAGAGGGTAGCGGGAGGACATTGGAAGGGTTACTGATATGACCCTCTATAGGGTACATCTAAATAGAAATCAAGGGCTTTCACTAAAGTAATATCAGTAATGAGTTTCGAGATTGGAAGTGATTCCTGAGATCGACTTCTTAGTTTCAAGCAAACTAGTACACACGGAAAAATTCAAAGATATTACAACTAGAAATCACTCTGAGCAGAGTTGCGGACCGAATTTCCCATAGGAGGTAAAATAGCAAGAATGATTCTGCTATCAAACTCCAGTCAAGGGGAAAGCTATTATGTTCGAGGAATCGCGTGGGACTAGTTATGGGGAGCTGGATTAATAACACGTAGAAGTGGGAATATCTGGAGCTCAGAAAAAGAGGGAAGAGCAAGTAAAAATCGGTGGTTGTCAGAAGTCGTAAAGTTGAGAGAGGTTAATTGGTGAAATAGAGTGTTGATAAGGGAAGTTACTTACATAGAATGTTGTATCAGGCGGAGCTAAAATTGAAATCACAGGCTAAGGATAGCGTATGAGAGGATATTTATTAGATTCTAAGAAGTGTCATTTGAGAAACCACTTGTAATTGGGACTTCGGTATGTATTTTGCGGTTCAATGAATGTGATGTAGAAGAGATGGTGGACTGGTGTAGAAGAAAAAGTGCGCATATTGATATGAAATTTGGTGCTGTGGATTGCGGGGGTGTCAGATTGTAGTGAAGAGGCAAAGGGAAAAGACGTGAGTTGGATGAGGTAGTTGTTGGTGTAGGAGGTAAGTGAGGTTATAGAGTTGGCGGGGCAGAGGCCGGCAGTATGTGTGAGCAGAATGAAGAGACGCGTAGGGTTTCGCAGCATCGGCGGATACGTGGTGGCAAAATGAGGGGATAAATTTTGATTGGTTTGGGCTTAGTGGTGTAATCGGGAGGTTAGAAATAGGCGGGCAGGGTGTTAGATAGCAGAACGTCTTTGCTTTAGTATTTCTGTGGATCCCTAGTTGGTTCGGTTAAGATCAGTCGTGAGACAAAATTGTGGATGGAATCTTCTTGAGTGGTGTCGGTATCAAAATGCTTGTGGCTACGCATGATGCATAGTTTCTTTATTAATAACTAGGCGATTTGGCGCGACGAAAGTGTCATGGTTACGTGCAAAAGAGACATTGAAGGATAAGACTGAAGTGGATTGAATCGCAAAGGACTGCGAGATTTTAAGTTTGAATGGACTTGCAGTTAAAGCAGCTTGTGAAAAGAGTAAGTACGGATTCATTGAAATTGTTAGTGGGGCTTCTATTTGTCCCAGTGTTCTCAGAGGCTTTTGGAGTTGTAGTTGTCTTAACTAGTTGGATAAGAGTGCTGTAATGAATGACGGGTCTTAACCAAGGGAGATTAGGACGGGTTTGTATGTTGTTAGTTAGCACCCCATGATTGGCGTACGAACTTGAGCTTCTTATAGGATTAGCTGGTAAGTGGTGCGAAAACGGAGAGGCGCGGAATCACAGATAGAACAAGAATCAGTTCTTTTGTTGGTTTTGGTTCATTGTAGGTCCTTTTACTGTAGCTCGGGACTAGAATCGGACTTTATCAGTGATGCTGAAGTTGAAGGAGGGTTAGAGCTTAAAGCAGAGATGAGCATTTCATTAGTTGTTTGTCTTGCGGGGCAGAGGGATCTGCGTATTGGATAGAGGATAGGCATGTTTTGGGTACAACATCAATGTTAAGGTTCATGAGGTAGGTATCTATGTTCTGCAGAGTATTGAAACCAGATATTGCTTAGGTGATTTTGTCGTAGAGTTACGATCTGGCGTTACATAGAGTAAAAATAGCTGGCTTTGGTTTGTGTGTTTTTCGTGCATTGCGTTTGGGAAGGATTAGTTTTATGAGGCTTTCATGAATGTGTGGTATACGAGAAGGTATATATTATTCTTATTGTGTCAACTCTATTGTGGAGTTTTTGTAGCTGACGGCGTGTATGGGAGGCAATGGACTTGGTGCATCAGCAGATGGGTTATTATGTTAGCGATTGAGGTTTTATCTATGAGCTGATCAGATTAACAGAGATAATGATAATTAGACTTGATTTACGTGATGAGATACATATGAGAACTGCATTTGGTAGTGTGTTTGGTGTTCGGTAATATAGCATATATTTTTGGTTCAATCTTGTATGTATAATATATCCATGATAGTAGATTTGTGGTGGGTTGCGGCTGAACATCCTGTACTTAGGGTGGTGAGGTGTTGAGTAATTGTATGTCTAGTCCATGAATGGAAGCTTTGTATTCTTATTCAACATTGCGGTCACTTGTAAATGATAGTGGTTTCTAAAGTGGGCTTGAGTAGTTTATCCAGCGGTTTATTATTTGAAGGAGGTGATTTTCACTTGATTTTTTTGAAATAATCATTTGATGGAAAAATACTGCATGAGGAGTTATAGCTGTCGATGTTTGAATATTCGTTCGGTTAATTTAAATCAGATTGTCGAAGATGGTTGTTCGCTGCTGTTAACATGTTTCATAACTGCAAGGCTGGTACGGTTAGCATTTAACAAGGGGGAAGAATCAATTTTATTCTTGGCTTGGATCAGTATTAAGGGTTTTGCTTTATATAAATATATGTACTGTGGATTATTTTATAACAGCCTTTGGAACTTCAAGAAATCATGGGGAGCAGTTCACAAGCCTCGCTCATGAGGTATGGACATGAAAGTTGTTAGTGTTAGACCTTGCTAGTTACAAAAACTTTGATCCCAGGCTGGCGACGGGATAGAGGGTGTCAATCAGACAGGTTGGAAGGATTGTTATTGAATATTTATTATATTGGGATGTGGTCGTATTTCATGGACGTTTAGGTGCGATAATATGAGGATTCATAGGTTTGTTTTGCGGTGTTGTCGAAGTCGTAGTGGTTTTTGATTGGATTGTTTGGTGTGATTGCTCTACTGGGGGTTGTGTTATTAGTCGCGTTGTGTAGTTGAATGTGTAGGTGTTAGTTTGAGAATTGTGTAGTGATGTGTTGAAAATAGCTGAGGGTAAGAGAGATGTCTGAAGGGAGTGATTTAAATTCAACTAGGATTGTGTTATGGAGGGTAGTATCTTTACCGAGCTCAGTGGTCTCGGAATACTTCTGTAGTAGATGAATCTTGTGTATTGACAGAGAGAATAGCACGACCTTGGTAGGTGAAGTACTTAATTTGATAGTCATTATAAATGGTATCTTTTTTAGGACATTGTGGTGAGTGATTGTTTGAAGAGTCTATTGTTTACGGTGCTGGTTGGTCGTTGAGTTAATATCAATGGTCAGTAGGTCCTTCGGAGATGAAAGTGAAAGGGAATAAGAGTTGATGGGAGTGAAAAGCAGGGGAAGGGATTATTTAAGGTTGCATGCAGATTAGAGACGCTAATAGCCATGGTGACGATCTGGATTGCTTTGATCTTGTGGATATCATGCAGGTGGAAATGATAAAGTTTTGAGATCGGGGTTGGTGTTCGTTCACAATGGAATGCGGTGTTAACATAGGAGTTGTGAACAATCTACGAGTCGACACTGGCTTTTAGCAGCGTAATATTAGGGGATAGTGGGTGTTAAGATGAGACGATAATTCCGGAGGAGTAGTGATAGCCGTATTGTGGCGCTTGGGGGGTAGTATACACGAATGCTTGGACCTAGCTGGTTATGGGGTTGACTCGACGTGGCCGCGCGCAACGTTAGGGCATTCTCTGACACTGTTATCGGTCTTTTTTTGGAGATAGTGAGTCGCCGACTATATATATATATATTTTTGTCTATGTCGAGGGAAGCAGGTTGGCTGATTTAGTGCTTGAGTTATTAATTTGGGACGAACATTAGCTTTTTTATTTATATTGGGCTGAGGTAGTCTAGTATCTAATCTAAAGATTATCAACTCACAATATTGCATTGGTGTCTGGGCAGACAGAGTTAGTGGGCGTAGTGAACAGTAGCTAGTTTCGTGAAGCCAAGGGTATAAAAGGGGTCGTTAATAATGGGTGGGTCTCAGGGGATGACGGTAAGGACGGATATCCACAAATATTATTTAGGCAAATGGAAACTGAATTAGTGGTATTTCTGAGCGCTTATTGACTCAGTATGTTTATGTATTGGCACTTACGCAAAAAACTTTTAAATTGAATTGAGGGATCAGCATTTTGATTCGAATCGCTTATACGAGATTGAACTTTGTTTATAGGAATGTAGTTCTCAGTGACTTCAACTCTCATATTGTGTGACAGGTCTCATTCGGATTGGGGAGTATTTTGTTTTCGATCATTGTCAATTAAGAGATGGGAGTATTAGACTATCGAGAGAAGATTTTGGCGATTCGTGCACTCTATCTTTCAAATTAGGCATGGCCGTAGGTACATCGGGTTTACTGATTTTGTTCTTCTCAAGGAAAATCGACTGTGGACGTGGTAACTTATTTTCAAAGTGTGGAAAAGTGTGATTGGTTAGGCAGGATGGTATCTCTTTCCTAGAGGGTTTTTCAAGTTTTCGTTGGCACGTTGCTGTTCGACTGATTTTTTCAGTGTACAAACATGACAAAGTACAATTAGTGTTAGTCAGAGATGAGATTCTCTTAGTTTAGGGTGTTGACTGCAATGAAGCGTTGATTGTGCCAAGATTCGTTTCTGCATACTTGAATGTTAGACCTATAAATGACGGCTCAGTTGTCGTCAATTTTCTTATATAAAGCGGAAAGGGATTTGATGGGTGGGTTCACTCTGTGTGATTTGGGGAGCATATAGCCTATAAGATCTGTTAGGTCGCAAGCTTGGTGATTTGTCTAACTTTATTAAGCTCGTGACGATATTCGCAGCACGAGAAAGTACTGTACCCTGACAAGAGGGGCTGTTAGAGAGATGGATGTTCATTAAAGTAGGGAAGAGAGGTATAATAAGAGAGCTCTAAAAATTCGAGTGTCATGTTAGGTGTGAGTTATAGACATTTTGATTTCTTATTTCGTATTGTATATTGTGTATGGCAGCTCTATTGTGACTTCATATATGTCTATTGTGGCGATACAGGTTGGCTTATATTTACTTCTAACGTTTGAGGAAGGAAAGGATTCTGTAAGGGGCACTTTCGTAATTCAGTCTGCCTAAATACTTTACTGCGTTGTCGGCGTTGTTTGTTGAGTGGGCACATGAGGAATGCAGTTGGGAGGATTGAGAGAATTTAATAAGAGATCTCGACTAAACGCTTAATAGCTTGTATCTGCTAACTACTGATTTATGAGGGGTAAAGGCAAGTAGCGTATTGTATCTGGATTAAGATTGGCTAATCTTCCAGATAGTGTTGCTGTTGGAAATATTTGTGTTTGCATTATGTTCATGATTCTAATAGGATCAACAGGTGAATACATGTATAAGCGTTAAGTTATTTTCAAAAAGTGCTGTTTAAAAAGAAGCATAAATGAATATGGTTTGAGATCGGGATAGGAAGACCGGATGAGAAGTAACAGACAATGACTGGTTTCGAAACTAGAACTGTTAGCCAATAAATGTCCTGAGATAGATTCTGGATAGAGCTCTATTGTTATATTCGAAGAAGATTTTAGCTTTACTACAACACATAAAAACTAAAGGGACACAAGTCTAGTGATAGGGGTGAAGACCAAGAGAAGAGGCAAATATTGATGGCGAGGTGAGAAGGAAGTTATGGGGAAAATGTGGATCTAATGCCATCAACACTAAAACGCAGTAGTGGTGAGTGTGATTTTTCTAAAGAGGATGTGATTTCATGTGTGGAAGAGTGTGATGATGTAAAGGGAAGACGGAATTAGGATAGTTACTAAGAAAAGTCGATAGTTGTGGAGAAGGGATGTTCGTTAAATTTGATAATGTCGAACGTAACGAAGATATTAGAATGTGGATGTAGATATATATGATCTAAGCTTATTGGGCTCGTTGCTGCCCTAACCATATAATTTTGAGATTTCCTTTAAATATGAGCATTCAGTTGGTATATTTTTTATGGACATGCGCAGGCATTTTCTATCGAAGGCGGAATGGTTGTTACTGAATTTATCGTAAGTGTTATGGAGGTTGAGAGGGAGGTCGTGAGTTGCTGGAAGCCATAAATACGTTGTTGAATACAAGATCTGATGACATGAATCAATCGTTATGTGCGGATGGCATTGGGATGGTGAGTGGGACTAGGCAGGAAATCTCGAGGAGCGAGGATGAAGTAGGAGCTTTTAATGGCTAGCTACAGTAGTAGAACGTGGAATAGCCGTAAGTATGCGGGTCTAATAAGATTGAATGGATAGGTTCAGGGTAGAAATAGCGTTTGTGCTCAGGCTTTGAGAAGGTTGCAACGGGAATTAAGAGACGCGCGGCGAAAATATTTTGTATGTTATTTTTAATCTCATGATGTTAGAAAGAGAAGGGTGATTATATGGAATATCTGAGGTCAGTCACAATGAAAACGGTTTCGAGGGAGTGATCTAGGTGTTGAATGTATGAGTAAAGAGAAGGCGAGATGTGGGTAGGGGTTATGGATATTACTGGGAGCGGGGAGTCAGCCAACGAAGGATTATAACATAAGTGTAGCAATGCAAAAGTCGGTGGCGTGTTGAAAACTTCTTATTTAAACAAGGATAGGGGTCGCCATGTGGAAAGTTCGGAGTTGAGTGTTTCTTGAATGGTGTAGGCGGTTGTGTAATTGCATCGATGTGTGTTCATTGATGTGTAATATAGGTGACTTGTCGATAGAAGTCAAGTCACTCTCAAGACAATTTAGGAGGTTTGGTATTGGCACGAACAGTTTCGTCTGGGCTTTTGAAAGGAAGAGTCAGGATTAGATTTCTAGGGTGATGTTCTGAGAATTGTTAAGTTGGTCAATTATACGGGACTTGAAAGTGTTAGGCAAACAAGTAGTCTCAACTGTTGAAGAGTTAAAAGGATGTCGAGATCGAATGTTAAGAAGGTGTCCACAGAGGCATAGTTCAAGTAAACTCGCCGAAGGGGGTAAAGAAATTCATATGGTAGCGCGAGTATAGAGATGGCTCAATAAGGGAATTATGGACTCGTTGTCGTACAGTTGTATGAAGTGAGGGTCCAGCAAAAGGGAGGTATGATGACGGAAGGGCAAATGAAGAGTGTTCATTGTGGGATGAGTTTTAGTAAGTATGTCGTTGATAGGGAAGAGAGGATGATATTTGCAGGTGTACAATGGTATAAATGATTTGTTATTTGTTGTTTGCAGGATATTGTCTGTGGACGGTTATCTGAGGGCTACAAAGCAGGAGACTACCGGAGTACGAGGTGTATTTACCGACAGTCATATCGTTCCCAACTAAAGCAGGCCGGGTCTGCTCGGTTTCGTCTTGTGTCATACTGACTCATGCCATGGTGTTGTGAGGATCTATATAGCATGGTTCAGGTTCTGGTTATTGAGAACGAACTTTAAGAAGTAAGGCTTTGAGGTTTTCTCAAGGCTTATATTTTGAAAAGTTAGATGCGCCTCTAGTGATTTGTGGTATGATCTGAGTGATTATTTACTATTATATAGATGTAATAATATTATACGTTTGCTAATCTAGGGTGGCGGCCCGAAAAGTGGTTGATGTGTATTTTTATCTACTTGGAGTCGATGTCTTGGTGATTATTGTTAGATGTTAATTATTGTCGCGAATACTTTGTTAAATGTTTTTCAGTGGCTGTGTCTAGAGGTGGGTCATATGAGTAGTCCCTTTTGGTTTACTCAATGGGCTACAATGTTGGGTATGTTTTGGCGCTCTGCAGGTGGGATCGTATGTGGGGTAATTCTAACTATGGGGCTTGATGTTTATGGAAATAAATGTTAGGGAACAAGTGATGTTAATAAATTTGAATGGTGGAAGCATGTGCTACTGTGGGAGCAAATTTTAGGTTCTTGGTAAAGTGGTTTTTGTAGAAGGTTTATAAAGCGGGAAGATGCGGCTTTCATATCAGTTTATGATCTGACAATCGTACTGTTGTCAGTTTGTAAGTGTATAGTAGTTGAAAGGATTAGGTGTCGATGGATGCCTGTCGCATGAGTGTCTGGTTTAGTCTATGCTGTACTAATGATTTTGCAGACTTACTACGTTTATTTATACTAAAGAGGGGGAGGTTAGGTAGTAGTCATATTTGCAATTACGGTGTGGAGAGGATAGGAGAGATGTGGAGCGATCCGGAAGTGCCCTGTGTTTGGTATTAGCCGTTGGTACCACGCTGATTCAGAAAGTATTGAGTTACGATGATCTGAGAATATGTTCGACTATTTAATATGTAGATGTCAGGTTTTCGTCGAGTTGATTTGCTTAGGCGGGAAATGCTTATTGTGTGTTGTATGAACTATGTGGGAAAGTTCCAGGTGTACACTGTATGAAGATTCTGTTCGCGTTAAAGATGATAGAAGAGGGAGTCGGTCTGTTCAAGCGAGTTTTCAAATTTCCTGCTCGCACCTTTAGTAAGTAGTGGCCGAGGTGGATTGTTGCAAGGTACTCAGATCATACGAATTTTGAAGAGTGCTTCTTGAAGTGAGGATAATGAATGTTACATGATCAGTCTAAAGGTGTTTTTCAACTGGGTGGGAGAGGGTCTGGCGACTTGAGAGTTGAATCTTATTTATCTATATTTATCATTAGTGTGTGTCTGAGTTGGGTTGGGATCTTCTTGGCGAGGGGCAAGTATCGCGGGGGGGGCTAGGTATTTTAGAAGGTAGCAAATGGTGGTAAAATGGAAAAATTTATGGAGTATATAGAATGCTATCTAGCGTTGATTGATAGTACTCGAATTGTTTTTTATGGATCTGTAAGATTGTTGTTTGAAAAATTCGGGACTGTTTGGTTATCAGTGTTATTTAGCGATAGCTTATTGTTTGCTAGTTATGGCATTGGATCTTTTTGATAAGAAGTAAAACGTTGAAGGTAAGTTGTTTGAAAATTTCTGTGGCTAGATTTATAGTTGTAGAGTAATGATGTTGAAAAAGACCGATGTGACAGTTTGTTGTTCGAAGATTCGGTGCCTTTATGTTTTTCGGTAATGAACTTGATAGTATCTAAGGCGAAGAACCCTGCCATTACTGTGAGTTGGTACTTTAGAGTTACGTAGTTGTGTCTGATTGGTCAAGATTGATGTAAGATTTTACAGGTTAAATATTTGTTTTAGAAATAGCGGTGGTAATTGTACGAGGGGTAAGAGTAATGCCCTTGAAAGGGGTGAGGAGTGAGGAAGTTGGATAATGATAGATGCTGGAGAGAAAGTTCTTCTATGAATTTTATATTGTGGAAAGCCTGATAGATATAGTTGATAGACAGCGGGCTGCGGGGAAGGTTTCAGGTGCCATAGGATCGTCTGAGATCTACTTTGGTGTTGTTAATATTAATACGATTGCCCTCAGTCTTCACTAATGATGATGGTAGACGTTTCGATTCGTCGTGCTCGAAGGCATCAGGGTATGTTGGGGGTGATATTTAGCTTATCAGTTTAGAGGTAAATCACTCTTTTAGGTGGCTGATCGTATGGAATCAATAATCCGACAACTCACCACATAGCTAGGCAGGTGTGTAAGCGGGGGGGGAAGGACTCGCTTTGGCGACGCTAGTTTGGGGAATACAGTGATATAGTAGACAGTAAATTAATGGGTGGAAATGGGCGTAGTACTACGATTTTATGTGGATTCAATATTTGTCGGGTTTAATTTATATCATTGAGATCGATAGAGGTTAGTTTCTTTAAAGAATAGAGTTTGGCCACGGTTGAATATGTATGCCATTTCAAATTTGTATAGATCGCTGCTAGAATTAGTTCAGATTAATGTTAGTATTGGTCTCTGTGGGTGAGCACAGAGGAGGCATAATCTACAAATTTTAGAAAGATAGTCTTGTCGTAGGACTGATCGATTACGTTAAAATTTAATGAAATCACCTGTTCGAGGAGTTATAAATAGAGACATTTCGTTTTTGGAGTGTATTAGGATGTTTCGCGTTTCCAGCCGGACTATGCCGGGTTCTGGCCATTGGGTAGGGGGCGCGGTGCTTAATGTGTGGTGGCGGGGAGTGGTGTGGTCAGGCGGGTGTGCTTGTTCTACAGAAAGGGTGTGTTCAGGGGGTATTTGAGTATGTGGTTCAGTATGTTGAACTATACTTTTTGTTTCTGACGTGATCGCCTAAAGATTGCGTTGTTGTATTAGGCTCTGGTCGCAGTTTAACGTCTGGTCCTATTCAATACTGTAAACCATATCTAGAAGTTAAACTTAGGACCGGCCACTGCTTGCGGCAGGTTAGCTGCGGGTGAAAAGGATCTGTATGATTGTTTTCAACGGGATGAGTATTTGGCGGCGCTATGTGGTTGTAACAGACAACGGGATGTTTGTATCGATTGTGTGATTAATTGTTACCGCCATGTTGTATTAATTAATGGAAGCATCGTAACCTGAGCATATGATGCGCTGCTAGGAGTTGTTTTGTGTATTAATCGGGCGGACTAACGATTAAATCCTGATTATGACTGGGGGGGCATGTTTGTGGTACTTCTGCGGATTGATTTTTAGAATCAAGACTGGAGGGGAGTAAGTTTTGTACTATAATGATAAATGAGATAAATCTAGACGCTGTTGGTTCTACTATAGTGATGATAGGAATACTGACAGATTAGGTCAATATTGTATTAGGAGTTGGTTGTGCTTTTTTCTATTTCGTCATATTTTGGCAACTTTAGGATGTTGTCGGTTGTGGTGGGGGCGATCAATGAGTCTGTGATGCATGGTGGTGCAGGCTCTGATGGCATTGGTTGAGCGAGCCACAAACCGGGGGGGAATTTCGCTGTTCTGTAGGCGGGTGACGGCGTCTCTCCACCGGCAATTGAGTGGATTGCTGTGAGAGAAAAGTGTGGGGGATTTGTTGTTTTCATTAGGTTAGGTGATGTTAAACAGGAATTATTTTGATAGTTTTTTTTTGGGGACGAGATTTCAGTTTTGATTTCTGCTTCGATTTAAATGCAGAGTGCTGAGATTTAACATTGAGGAGGGTAAACCTAATTTTAGGGTTGAAGTGTGTATCTTGTTTGGTGTGAGATAAGGTAGTTTGCTATTTCTTTAGGCAACAAAATGACTGGATGATGCGATTATATGCCGGAATGATCTGAACTTGCCGAATTGGTTGATTGTCCATTACTCTGATGAAAACACCAGGGTAACGTCTCGTTTCTGAGTCCTGCCGCGGTCAAACGTTCGAGTTGAGTAAAAGGTACGTTGGTAGCCATGGACTGAAAGGAGTGGGCGAGATGTATGTCGTACTAACTGTGGCGCTTGGGGTAAGAGGTAATATATTCATTAGTTGGAGTTATTTTGTCTTCGATTTAACAATGTTGTGGTAGATAATTCGTGTGGTGCACAGATTGTTGACGCTGCCCAAGATAATTGTGTAGAACAGGGGTAGATATGAGTTACTGTGGCTTTGGCTATCTTATTATCTTCTCAAAAAATTTTGCGGCCAAGTTTATGGGGTTCCTTAGTGCTGGCCAGCCGATCGAGGCTATTTCTTATCGATAGTTAAAGGCATGTCATTTGTTGGGATTAATAATGATTATAACAGGTCTAGTATGTTATTTGATTGGACTTGGAGGTTAGTGTATTGTATGTGTGGTGGAGCGTCTGCTGTTAATTTCCTTTCTATATTCGGCTTTGGTGAGGAGATTGACCACATGTGTCTTACGATATCTGATGCCATAATTAGATTGGTAATGTGATCGAAAAAACATATGGATATTGTTGTTCCTTATAATATCTTTACGTTCAATTTAAGTTCGTTCCTAAAGGGTGCACTATTACCAAAGTCTATTTGGTGCATCTGGGTCTTCTATTGTTTTCGTATGCGCACGCCAATGAAAGCTTGGTTCTATAATTCGATATAAGGTTCACATGTTGAGGGGGCGGAAGGATGGAAAACTACATCTTTAATCGAATAGGCTGGTTATGTATAGGGAATTTTACAAACGAATTGTTAATTATTTAGGCATGAAGCTCGGAATGCTCGAACATGATAATTTTCGTAAGCACGGTGGTGCTATGAACCGGATCTATTCAACTTTAATCAATATAATTCAATCATATTGTCCTGTATAGATGATTATTAGTGATCTCATCACATAGGACTTTCCGTGTCCTTCCTAAATATTTTGGCACGAATTTCACAACGTGTATAGACTATAGTTATGATAGAGAAAATTTCAGCATAACCACTAAAATGATCCATAGTATAGTAATTAATCTATCAATATATAATATGGTGAATTGGTGGTACAATTGATAATAATTTGGCAGATAAGGTATGAATCTAATAACATGCTTAGTGATGATGTATGATAAGTATATAGAATTATGGAACGCCAAAATTTTAATAGAGATATGTAATGCAAAGCGACACTAATCAACGCCCGATTAGTATAAAAATATATTATGAAAGTAATAATACTTATAAATCTAAACATTCAGGCAATATATCAACCATATGTAATGAAATACTGAAAGAAATAAAAGAATTTGAATTAAGAAGAATATTAATTTACACAAAAAGAAGGGTTGCAATTGATGAAATTGTCGAATGATTATGATTTTCTATTGAAAGACCAAACCCTAGAGGTATTTCATTATGGACAAATAGTATAATGGTAATTGGTGGAATAATTACCGGGTATCCTTTGAATTAATTCTGGAATACAAATATGAATTTAAATAGATATCTATAACAAATTTATAATAGAAGTATGTTTTACCTATGAAATACACCCTAAAAATAAAACTAAGATAGAGATCAAAGCTGCTCTTTAATCTTCTAACAAAATTGAAATATAGCATGAAGGAGCAAAAAAACTCGCAATAGGAGACAGCCGATAATTTAAATACAAAAGCGTAGCACAACACGATCGGATAATTAATGAAAAGCCGATCGGTTTGCGACAGGCTCCGTGCGGCAGATTCGCTCCAGGGCTATCTTGCAAAAGAATGCCATAACTTAGCGAGCTCACTCGGTGGTGTTACAATTACAGGCGAAATATTGTCGACAACTTTAACTCAAATGCTCTCTCGAAGGTATGTCTAGGTTTCGCAATTGCAGTTGGAAAAATCACTAGACAGCATGACGTAGATATATGGCACAGATTCGATTTTATTAACGTAAACGTATGTAACTTAATATGTGTCGAGAAGTAAGTGGACATTGTTGCTATAGAAAAATCAGAACAATGTCTGCTCTTCGGCGGGAATAGCACGAATCAATTTTTCCCCTCATAGCTCAACTTCATGAAAGAATCTGCTCTAGACGTCGATAAACATCGTACTACACTAGATAGGGCTAACTCCGTAGTGCTTAGTTTACAATGCGGAAGAAAAAAAGTGAGTGGTCGTATAGATCATATGTCGGAACAACGATCAACTGAAAGGAAAACTGAAACTTACCAACTCTAATACACATGAAAATCTATAAGATAGTACAAATATCGTAGGAAGATACGAATGACCCTTAAAATAAGGGGGAAAGTGACCAAGAGAAGTAATCCAATATAGCAAAGTGATGAATAAACTAGGAAAACGCAAGTAATTGAGAGGGAAATAACCATAAAGTATATACTAGACGACACTACATCAGGGGGGTAGGTGGGGGTAAGGTAGGGGAGCTGTCAATCCTAAGGCATCGCTGCCTGGGCGTGAAAGTGGTTTGGTAGGATTACTCAATTAATGGGGTGGATGATAAGAGTTAGAAGGAGGAGAGAGGGAAGGAGAGAAGTGTCGGACTTGTTTTTTTTGGTTTATTTTTGGGTTTATATATAATATTAATTTTAAAGTTACACAGCATATATTTTTGATACAGAAGTTTTAAATGCGGGAAAAGATATCTTTTCTGAAAAGGGATAAAACGATGACTACCAATGAAGCTAGTGTTCATAAAATGGGCAGTTGGTAATTGTACGAGCAATGAGAAAGGGTTTTTGGAAAAAATCTTGAGAGACCGCGAATGGCAGGTTTATGTAGGATGTGTGAGAGTAACCTCATGTAACCATCCCATGTTTTGTTGTATATCTTGCCAGTGATTTGATTAAGGCGGAAGGTAATAGCCTGGTGAAGATTTCCCCTAACACGTGTTATTATATTCATGTATTAAACTGATATATAAAGAAACTTATTTTTTTTGAATATCGTAAATATGAAACTTTTTTTAGATAATACATTAATAATTTTTAAAGTTTTCGTTATTAAGGAAAAGAATTGTGGTTTGTTATTTAAGTAATCGGAACAGGAAATAATGAAGCAAATGCTCGGGAGGTAAGGCGTTAAGCAGTGTGGTGTATTGGTAGAAATTATTGGTAAATTTTATAAACTCTATTTATTGTCAAACTCCTAACGTGGGGTTTAAAGGGTTTCTTATCTCTTTAACTCCGCAGGAAAATAATGACGATGCTGACGTGATGATGATTTATAGGAATATAGCATTGTCGTAAAATTACAATGTATGCCGTAAGTGTTTGTTACGTTTTTTGCTATTTGGTCACTATTTAAGGAGATTGGAAAAATTCCTAAAAACATTATAACCTAGATAAGACGGAGAAGACAGGGAAAGTCGTTCAAAGTTTCCATGGTTATAATGCTGTTTCCAGACAAAGATTGACGATTGTTCGAATGTGTCGAAGGCAATGAATAGCTAGGATCAAGTAGTCTTGCTCGTATGTACTAGTCGCATTTCGGTCCTCTTCCAACTCTTCCTTTAGCTTTCGATCGAACTCTGAGTACATCACGATTCGTAGGCGTTCTTTTATTCTAATTTGTAATTATCATTCTTCTTCATGTTATGTTTACAATGGGAACGTTTCTTGTCATTTTACTGGACTTTTGTTCAGGGATATTGTAAGCGAGATCATGATTGTAATTGTATGATGTTGGGTTTCAATCTCTGTTTTTTTTGGCGGTGAGCAAAATGCGTTGGGAAGCGGTATAATTTGAATCAGAAGTTCAGATGCTCTGATATAATTTCAAATAGGGTTCTGTTCTTTGGTAAAGAAGTTTGTCCTTATTATTGATTGAATATGGATTAATATAGTGATTCAGATGACAATAACGAAGAAAGTTCTGAACCTTGCTATCTCTTCCGAAGCTTATGTGTCTGATGGGGAACGATTAGTGATTGATTTGGTGTAATTATGCTACTTCATGATTATTTACTTCTGACTTGGGGTTAGTAATGGATTTATATATCTTTTGTTATGACAACATTCTCAATTCTAATTTATGTAGTTTTTAAGTATGTGGATTATTCTTATGACAATCATAAGCTAAAAGAAATGTTTGATACTACAAGCGATCTTTGATTCTTTTACCCTTCGGCTTGTTTTTGCATTTTTCTAAGTTGTTAGGGTGGATTTCATGGGGATGAAGGCATTTTGAGGTAGTCATATTTTGTTACGTAGCTCTTCTTTATTTTCCTGGGGTTTTTTAGTTAGGGTAAGGATTTTGTCTCCTCATGGATGATGAATACGGTTTTTGATTTCGTTTTAACAGGGGGTATTTTCTCTTTGCTACGAATGTTGGAGATGCTACTGGTCCGATGATGGCTATGATGTTTGTGCAGATTAGTATTTAATATGGATGTTTGCATTCTGCTAATAGTATCATCAATATGATACCTTGGTTTAGCGTGTGTTTGTATATTTTTCTTTGGTACATATACAAATGATTATTGTTGTGAATATATAATTCGTTTTTCGAGTTCAAGATAAGTGAGAGTATTTCCTCTGCGACTAGTTATTCTATATGATTATTAGAACTGTTGTACATATAGAGAACATTATTTTTGAACTATTTGTGAATTTAAGGAGGGACAATGGAAAAATTTGGTTTAGTTTATTTGAAGATTTAGTTGCATTGGGGGGAAGATATTAGCACATAAGCATTTTTCTCTATTAGGATGAATTGAGAAGTCTGTTGCAGAGTTTCTTTAAAGACATTTCGTTTTATATAGTGGCTGGTAGGATTACTGCGATCATCAAGTCACCCAATATCACATTTTTTTTTAGAGAAATCTAAACAAATAATCAAAATCTCACTAAAGTAGAAAAGTAAATTAAAACGAAAGTGAACATATTTTGCGTCTTATTTGACCTGTTGCCTCATGATTCGAAGCATGTACTACTATATTTGAGTTTTTTTATGAGTTCACTGACGCTTTAGAATCGAATCATACAACGTGGTGAAGTTATATCGGTTTATCCATTTGGGAGACACGTTGTTGGGTGTCTACAGGATATTAAAGATATTTAGGCATATAAATCTAGTAGTAATCTTCCAGACTATAAAAATGAGATTTTTTTTTATCCTTCCAGATTTTGTAAATTTATTGAATCTTAATTAATATTAATTACCAGAGCTATCTTGTACTTGTTAGTATAAAAGGTGTTGTCGCAAAAGGTTTTTTTGTGAAAATGCTAGACTGATTTGATAAATAAGAAATAAAGGTATGACAATACACTAGAAGGTTGCTGACGATTGGTAGCAGACGATAATTGGGTGTCCCGGACTGTCTATTGCATTTAGTCAACCAACGAGTTTATCGGTCGCACAATTAGCGACGGTGTATATTTAAAACTCAGTCGGTCTTTGCAGACGAAGTACGTGTAGCTTTATGATTGCGCATGGGATTTGGTTTCCGCTCTGGATGGAAAAAGGTTTTAGCAAACCCGAATTTCGGTGTAATGAGACGATTTTTGAAGTGGTGCTATGATGATAAATAATATTCAGGTTTTTTTTTAGTGACCGAAATGGGGTTATGCTAATTTTTTTTTTTTTTCAAAAAAATTATGTAAAAACTGTTAATGGATTGTTTTTATATTTTAACCCAACGACATCCGAATACATCGTCAGGCCTCTAATGTTAGTTCGTATTCTCTCACATCAATTCAACAACTAAAAACAAAATATTCACCATCCCATCTAACCCGTCAGTCACTACTGCGGCACCTCGAACGTGTTCTTCTTCTCTCATGTCAGTTCTCTAATTCTCACGGACAGAGACGACTTCACGTCACCAGCTCTCTTCCTCGGTGCAATTATCCCTACTTTTTGCTCTAATGCTTTTCATTCCCTGATCTCTGTTGCCCGTCTCGGCTGCTCGCAATCTCTTTATAACTAGGTCCATGCTAGCTTTGCCGCACTGCCACGATACTACTCAGTCCGGGTCTCTCTCCTTCTCCTCAATGCTGTTTTTGTCTCTGAGGGTAAACACGTATGTTTCTATGAATGGCAATGCAGAAGCTCTATTGGGTTTCCTAAAGTTGGTTGTTGATGTGCCCCATTCTTGTTAGGGTTGTGGTGTATGGTTTTACTCGTCTAATCTTTTTTTTTTTTATTTTCTCTTTAGTTTAATTGTTCTAGGGTTGTTTTTTTTCTACATCTTACGTTAATATTTCATTGTCTTTTTGTTTCCCAAATTTATTCTTGGTAGCTTTTTCCGCATATTCATCTACTTATCGTTTGATGTTGATGAAATTGCGCAGGTTGTTTTGAATTTGCTTTTTATTGTGCGCTGCTCTGTGTGTGCGCTGCTACTGCTAGGGTTTTCGGTTTTTAAAGGTATTCAAAATATGTATGCGTGTGATTGCGAAGTAACTATGTGGCATTGTTCAATAGATTATGCTACGAGCTACTGCAAATTAATGTACTGATAGACTTGGTATAGCTGGCTTAACTTATCAAGGGCAAAACGTTTATGATTATAATGGATAAATAACTATGATGCCTTGTGCCTTAATTATCAAAAATACTCTTCAAAACTTGACAATACTTAAATGATAATAGTGAGAATAATAGAGTTTTACCTTCTAGATGTGCGGTAGTAGTACATACATAATGATGTTGAACGCCAAAGAATCACGAGGCATGATGGATATGCACCAGCAATCCCACATACTGGCATTCTCGTGGCATTAGATAATATAATAAGATTTCATAGATAGACCCGACGATGGGGGGGGGCGGTCCCCAGGGAGCGCGGCGGAGTGTTCTCTAATAGAATTTCTGCCTAACTGTTATAGAGAGAGGCAGAGATCGAGCACATCGTAGGTAGGCCAAAAGGGAGGATATAGTTGTAAGGTTCGACTAGGTCCCTATCGATACCTCTTGAGGAGTATAAGATAGGTTAATGAATCGCCTATAGCGATTAGAGCATGAAATCGCCTTCCGTAGTGTTGTGCATTTGTAATTGATGAGCCTCTAAGCTTGAGCAATTATGCATTTTTGGGTGTTTTTGTGGTATGAGATTTCCGTTCAGTTCTAAATCTCTATAGTAATTTTCACGATTATATTATAAATGCAGGATCGAATAGCACACCCTAATGCATTTGAGCACGTGGGAGAGGAGAAGAATAATATAGATACGGACAATAATGTCTCTTTCCATAGTATATGTCTATTTTCACTGGCGAGATCAAAGTTGATTATCCGTGTAATAGAGCCACATTCAAGTTGGGAGATAAGAAAAACAGCAGTTTTTGTCGGCAACACCCAGAAATACGGGAAGTTACTCAATCATCTACAACAATTTTTAGCACAAAGTTGTAAACTGCATAATCGGTTTACTCCCTACACAACGTAGTTCACTACACACATCAGAACCCCAAGGAGTTGTACAACATGAAACAAGGAACAATAAAATCCTAAACCAAAGCAGAATCTCCCTCGAAGAGCTAATGAATCTCGCAACAACAACATCAACATCCACAACACACCTAATTGAATCTTCTATGGACCCATAGAATCCTTTCATCAACTCGACAAGAATAATTTTCAAGAGTGATAACAGCAAAGCTTTTAAAATCTTATTAGCCCCCTCACTTAAGTGGTTCTATCCTCTAATTATATTGCCTGAAATTATCTCAATAACACCCTGTCTTGGACAAATATCGGGCTGAAGTTCAAAAGATTATATCAAACGAAAAAATCTTTCTGGAACTCGCGTATAATAAATCTACTTTTTCACTATTCCAAATCTCTTGACAATGTACACTCTGCAGCGAAGATCCTATGAACTTCCCCGTTACAAGTTTCACAGGCGCTAATTGGTAACATATAACAATACTATCCTACGCAAAGCTAAAACTTGGACAGGTTATGAACAGGTGCTACGGGGTTGACAGGATGCAGTCACAGTCTTTCATCTCTCAGTTCAATATCGAAGCTTCTTGGAATGTTTAAGCATCCATGATCAAAAGAAAGCCCAAGTCTCCAACTACCACGGCCCAAAGGAAAAGAGAAGAAAACCTCCAGGAGGCCAACACTATAGCAAGTAGTTACCATCCAGTATTATCCCGACACAGCACGACACCCCAGAGAAGGGTGTCCAAATGAGTACACCGTGCTGCATATCCCTTGAGAATCAGTCAGGCAATTACATGCGAAGCTAGGCACCAGTTGCCGCCCGCTAGGACACAAGTCCCGGGAAAGCCGGCCCATTACTCTTGGCAGCTTAATGAAGGACGGCGAATTGATATCTAACTATAATTTTAACGGGTGAAAGAAACACACATTATTTCATA
>SNQN01002111.1:10030-24759 GCA_008642245.1 Bassia scoparia | reverse complement strand
TAATGGATAGCCCATGAGTTACAAGCGATAACGAATTTGGAGGGAGGCACGAGGATTTGAWATATGAAAAGAGGCGGCAAGGAACCGTCAAGAAGAATAACTTCCARCCACGATCTTCACCTTGGAGGCCTATAAATAGACATAGCCGGATTAGAGAAAAAACAACAAACWCAACAACAACATCAATCTATCTTAGCTTCTTTTCGCATTTAGCTTCTCTTAGCCACACTTGGTTTAGTAGCCAAGTTTAGTTTAGCACAGCGTAGAGTAGCTTAGCATAGCGTAGTGTAGTTCATCCCTCAATGGATCAATAGTTTGCTTGTTTTAGTTCCAATTGTGTGACATGGGGTAATCATCCTTCCTTGTAATACGATTGTAGCCTGATACTTATCGCTTATATAATGGGTGGTTTTCCTTTGCATTCATCTTTGTTTACTTTACACTCCAGTCTTATTCCACAACAAGGTCATTTCCTTATACTTTCATCTTCTTGATTAACTCTATTACTTAGGAGTCATTTTACTTTAGCAAGGTTATCTTTATAATCAATAACCAGAGGGGCAATACCGAAATAAAAACAATATTGGGCGGTTGACTTGTTGGTGAAGTGCAAAATAACCTCAAGAGTAACCAAAGATGACACCACTCATAAACTAAAGGAAATTTAAGGGRCCAACTTAAAATTTMCAAATATTTGAGGGCATAGCRTCAGAAAACTTCTTTTTTAACTAAACCCCARCTTCATCTTTTTCTCTCTAGTCTCTTTCTTTCTCGTTCCTCTCTCCTTTATCATGTCTCACCAATTGTTGTTTAGAAATAAATTTGTATGAGTTTATGATTACAACATCACAAAGCCTAGAAAATATCTATTTCACTAAGCCTAATTTGTAACTTATTTTTTTAAAAATAATAAATTAATAAATAAATTGCAGCTTAGTCAAATTCTCCTGACATAGCATTTTAATTGAATCGATTATTAATTTTTTTTTAGTCAACCAACTTAGTCACTTCKTAAGAGGTTTGTTACWAAAACCGTTCAAGGAAGAAACCAACAATATAATTGAATGAAGAATCCCTTATATTCTTGAGCAACACATATTTAAGACATCATGCTCATCAAATGTAAAATTAACACTTTACAACTAAGGATGAGCATCACATTAGCTGGGAATCAGTTAATTAATTAATTTTGTGAGAATTTCCTCGAAATTATGGAAAAAATAGATCCATCATCTTATTCAAGTAGATGGATAAGAATTATATCATTCGTGTCTGACTATTTCATTTTCAATATGACGAACTTACAATTTAACACTTCACTAGTGATAATAAGATTGATGTCATTTTTTTAGTAAATTGACATCTTTCTTCCTCCTTCCTTATTACCACTTTAAAATACCAAAATTCTTGAACAAATAAAAAAAGACAATAAAACAGGCTTTTTTATGAATAGGAAACTAAAAACAACTAAGAAAAAGAAATCCAATTTCTAGTCAACAAGTTTAAAGCAATTTTAATTGGAAAAAGTAAACATACTATCATATACAATATATCCCATTATTTTTTTTAATAACTATGAATCATATTACTATGAAATTACTCTGATAAGGATATAAAAAATTTATTTCACATATACTGAAATCCATTATGATTCAATCTATAAATACTTATTATTCCACCCTTCACAAACGGGATACTTTTCGGTGATCAAGCAAGGACCGGTCTCCTTGATCGTCCACCAACATTCATGAGAACAATGCATCGAGTCACGTTGATACTTATAGATGTCAAACCAATGCAATTTATCATCAAAAACAAAACTACAAAAAAATAGAGTGCCCAACTTTGGCATAAATTTGAACTCAAAGTAATTCTCTGGTGCTAAATTATGCACCCCAAGATCATCATCCTTTGATTTGCAATGAACTTCAAGATTATTCTTGTTAGTCAATGCGTTAGTCACTCGAATACTATCAGCTTCAACATCGCTAATTAGAAAATTGAACGACAACATGAAGAAGACGAATATTGTGATTTGCCTCATGACTAGATTACGATGATTAATGGGATTGAGGTATACAAGTAATGTATGAGATATTACAATATTATAAATGGGTATTATATAAGTGGTTCTATGGTTATTTGTGTTTAGGAGTGTATGTATTATTGCTTTCAAAATTGGGATATATTTAAAATGTCTTTGATTTCAATTGGATAAAATTTGTGCAAGTGAATTCTTATTGTCTCTCTAGGATTGTGTTTTATTTATTGGTTTCAAATTGGATATATCTGTACATGTTGTACTTCTTCAAATTGAATAATGTTGCGAGTGGGTCTATTCTATGATCTTTACTATTAAATTATTTCTTGTTTGTAATCTGAATACGATACATTAATCATAAATAATTTAATATATAAATATTAAGTTGCAATCTTGGCAACACTCACTTATAGTTAGTAATGTAATTATTTCTTTTTTCTCCTCCAAATCTAAATTACCTCCTTGACCCCCACCAACATCCATAATTATAGTTTTCGCATTTTATCCCATATAGTATAGCTTAAATCTTCAGTTTGTAGAGGAACATATGTGTATTACGAAATCGCATCTTTGGCTCAAAGACAAAACCAATATCTAGACATAATTAGATGCCTATGATGTTTATATTTCAAATGGACAAATTAATAAAATTTTCATCAATCTACTACTCTCAAATGCAAAAATTACCCTTCATCTTACTGCCCTCTCCACCGCCTTAATTAATGATTAAATAAAAAAAATAAAATGATTTTTACTTTTTCAAATTATAGATACTATTGTTTTAGTAGATATAATATTTAGAGAATGAAGATCGAACAAGAGAATAAGCATAGAGAATTGAGGGAGAGGAGAATGAAAAATGGGAGGAATAATACGAGAGTGTTAGAAGATAATTTGGAAAATCTAAATGTTTCATGTTAAGAATGAAAAAATTCTAAAGTTCTAGAAATATTTGGTAAAAATTTGCAAAAGACAGTGTGATGCTAGAATATCTAGTGAATTGAGAAATTTAAAAAATCTAGGTAATTGGAAGAATAAATTAGGATATTTTTACAGATGAAAAAATCTAGAATTAGGATGTAGCAATATAATACTGTGTGTATGAATAGCCTATAGTGGAGACACGAGGGCTCCACAAATTAGAGAGGTTTAGTAATGATTCTACGAAAACATAATATGAGACATGTACCCCCAAAACATTTTACGATATTTAACAAGAAAAACACCAATTTGGTTAATAAAACTGAGTCCACTACAAAGTTTAGCATTCACCAAAATCAATCAAGAATCGAAGAGAGAGAAAATTAAAGATTATGAAAGATGCAACACAATTGAAAACAAATGCTTTTGGTTTTATTTTCTACAAATATGTATTGTAAGAGGAGAGTAAAGAGAGAAAGAGAGGAAAGAAGAGAGAGAGAGAGAAACTTGTTTAAACACAATGCTGTTATGTATTGTTAGATGTTTAATTTGAGAGATGGTCACACCTTAATTATTTTAGTGTAACGGTTGTATGCAAAAGCTGTCGTCAGGATGTATGGAAATATAGATGTATAAGTTCCTATGAAAAGGTTTGACAATTTCTAATTTAAAATTAATGTACAATAAAAAAGCAAATATATGTCATTATAAAAAACTACATAATGGGGTCTGCTAACATGAATCAAAAGTGATATTTTGGAAAGTCATCAACACAATTTCCTCTCTCCACCCTCTATATCCTAACTTCTTAGCCATCAAACTCATTGCTAATCCTTTCTTATCTCTTCCACCAATCATTTTCAATCTTCCTCTAACCTCATGTAAAATCTTTCTGTTCTCACTTCTTTCCTCTTCGCATTGGAGCCCCCTGAGCTCTCAGTCTTAGGTGCCCAAACTAACGCAAGCGGTTTTGCCTTAACTTACTTGCAATATCCGCAACACCAACTTTCCTACAGATAACTTCATTTCCGATTCTATCGCATAGAGTGTTCCCACATATCCATCTTAACATTSYCATATCGGTGACCCCTACCTTTTGAATATGCTCCTTCTTTAAGGCCCGTCCAACATTTTGTACCATAGAACAARACTAGTCTTATATCAGTCCTGTAGGATTTTCCCTTTAACTTTAGAGGGATGTTTTGATCGCTCAACACCCATGTGGTTGCTCTCCATTTAACCCATCATGACTTAATCTTGTGAGCCACATTTGGGTCGATATCACCATTATTTTGGTTGATTGACCCAAGATACATAAAGAATTCACTCATGATCAGATCTTTTCTATCATAGTTTATCCTCTATTGAGACCCAAAACGACATTCCAAATACTCAGTCTTACTCCAACTTAGTTTAAATCCTTGAGAGTCCAACATTTGTCTTCATTGCTCCAACATGGCATTAACCCTAGTTTTATTTTCATCTACCAATACAATATCATCCGCAAATAAATACACCATGGTACCTTATCTTAGATTGGCCTTGTCACTTTTTTATAACCAATGCACAAAAGAAAAGGGCTCAACGCCGACCCTTGATGCAAACCAATTGTTATAGGAAAATCCTTTATCAATCAAACACAAGTCATGACTTTTTGTGACACACCACGATACATGTCCTTAACTTGGTCAATATTCCTTTTTTAGAAAGTCGCCAACCTATCAGATAATAAAACCTAACTCAGTCTCAGATCACTAACTATTAGCAAGGGTAAGAAAGGGTCGAACAAATGAGAAACGTTGAAACAACAACAAAAAGTCAATATTTAAAGAAGCTAACTCAATCTAGTGCTTTGAGATTGGTTTGTCTCAAAACTAGGAATTTTAACTAGAATTAAGATTAAACGAATTAACTTTGATAAAAGGGTCTAGGGCAATGGCTGCACAACTCAATTTCATAAAGAAATTGCAACAAATAAGAGGGAATCGACTCAAAGTTGAGATTAAACTATGGAATGTCACCTCACCTAACTACTKTCCTGAGCTAGAAGGACTACCTATTTCATGGACTACAATCTATTTTCATGGTTACAATTCACAAAACCTAGCATGAAAACCAAATTCACGGTGACAATAATGTTCCCTTGACTAGAAATTCTATTTTCATGGCCTTTTAGTCAAGCAAGTTCAAGAGAGCCTATAACCTAACATCATCTTTCGATCCTTCTTCAAGGAGACTAAAAATAAGGACTTGWGGTAATCATCAATCACAAGAACAAGCATGCAATTCCTTAAACAAGGCTAATCAACACCAACAAGAATCAAATAAAACCCTACAAACAATTAGCAATTCATGACAAATTGAGGGTTTAAAAAAAACCCTAGAAATTAACTACTCACAAATCACAATGTATGACTAATCTAATAACCTAATCTAATAACCAACAATTTAGAGTTCATAAGCTGGTAAAATTCAAAGCTAAAAATAGCAACATTAAATAATTTGAAGCTAATAATCAATTAATATATATAACAAGTACCCACAATCACTACCATGGAAAGTAAAGGAACTAAGGAGAGAAAGTTACTGGCTTCATGATGAACAACAATGGAGGAAAAAATTCTACAATGCTAAGAGATTATCAAACTAAATTACAAGTATATTTAGAGAATATGAAGCTCTAAGCTAAAAACTAAGTGAAAACTCTATATGAATTTTCGACCAAAGCTCCCAATGGAAATATTGACCCCTAAAAATAGAAGAAAATATCAGCTGAAAGAAGTAGGAAAAATGGACGTGTTCTCATATAGCAAGCATCAAGTAGCAAATTTGACCTGATAGTGATACAGACATGTTGCAAGCAACACATCGTGTTGGTGACTCGGACGTGTTATAGTGACACAACTTGAAAAAGATTAGAATGCCATTACTTTCAATTGGTTGTCGGATTTGTCTTATGTCCTATCCTTGCAAAGCATAAATAATTTTCCCTCCAGTAGAATCTCTCAAGTCATGAATAGATTAAAATAATGATCGTTTGAAATCAACCTTTGTGCAAAACTCTCCAAAAGCACTAATAAAAAGCCTTAGAATCAAAAATACACAAACTACCGCGAAGCATCAAAATGAACACATAACCAAAAACTCAAAACTCATAAAAATGAAATAAAAATGCAGATGAGAAAAACTACTTAATGAATCTAATAATAAAAAAAAACCACTCATCAAACTCCCCCAAGCTAAGCAATACGCTGTCCCCAATCATCATGTTATCCCGGGAGTAAGAAAGACCCTAAAAATACACATCCGTAAAAGAATAAAAAGTAAAACAAATCAGAGTTTAAAGAGGAGAAAAAGAGATTGCAAAACCACCAAAACTTAATACACGAATACCACTAATATACCACACATCCTCAGCTAAACACTATAATATACAGTAGTTTTTCACTTTAGTTGTGCAAATAAAACAATTGAGGCTCTCAGAGATTGAAATAGGTTTTAGACTTCATAAAAGATATATTTCTTCTCTACCATATCCACACTGCAATCTAATGATCATCTCTTATAACTTGCTTACCGACTTTCTAAACTTATTTAGAGTGAAACACATAAAATTCATGAGGTCCTTACAAAGGGAAGCTTGTTAAAGGGTAGGAAACCAATTTGGAATGTGGTAGATCAAACATATGATCGTTGAAAGCCAATCACTCCGCAAAACTCTCCAAAAAGCCTCCAAAATTGCTTAGATGACAACAAAATAAACAACACCCGTGAAGCATAAAATGAACAAAGTAACCAAAAAATGAAAACTAAGATAAAAGCTCTAAAATTCATGAGAAGACTGCTAATGCATCTAAATTATGGAAAAAACCACTCATCAACTTGGAATACCTTATTTAAACATTGTCCACCAAAGTACATCACTTACTTTGTCATAAGTTTTTAAATCAATGAACCATATGGAGTTTTCTTCCTTACTTATAAACATACATTGTCTTATAAAATAATTGCTCCATGGGGATCTCCCAGTCATAAACCAAATTGTTTCGAATATGCTAGTGTTGCCCTAACCGATCTTATTACCCTTCCCACAACTTCATAGTGTGCCTTACAAGCATGATTCCTCGTAGTTAGAGCAATCTTGAGTAGCTCCTTTGTGTAAAACTAGAATAACAAGATGCTCTTTTGCCAATCGTAAGGGTCCTCGAAGTCTTCCATATGTTGTTGAACACCTATTAACCAATCAATACCACTTACGCAAACACCCCACCATATACCATAGCCCAACCGAATTCCTCGATTCTTCATCTTCAAACAACCTTACCTCTATCTTCTAATCGTCTACAAAACCCCACTTATTCTAATTATCACAGATGTACCCTGTAATGGCCTCTTGCTTCATTAAACAATCATCGAAGTACTCCTCCACCTTTCTTTATGTCCTATCTGAACCAAAAATTTGGCTCTATCTGTTGACACACTTAATCAACCAGTAGCCTTCCTCGCCTCTTGTCTTCTCTTATTTTTCCATCTTAATATCTCCTTTCTCCTTCTTTGCGTCTAACATTCATAACCTCTAGGAACCTTTTCTTAGTTTGCACAATTACTTTTGCGTTACTTTAGTGTTCTTATCCTCTCCAAAGGTTCATCAATCTACTTCCCAAGCTAATAACTTCCTTTTGTGTTTGCTGCTGCTTCACCTCTTCATTCCACATGAACCCCTATCACAACATGTTCTCCCCTTTTTACCTAACCTCTTTGGCCACTTTAGAAACATTCTTCATTTTTAACCAGTTATATCTCAGATCTACCTCCCATCCATAGCCTCGTTGATCACTATTTTTCGGTGAAAACCTTAGCATTGCATCCTTTAGTCACATCTTATGTGTGCTCCCCTTCTATGCTTTTTGCACTTTCGATAACTATATGCTCACAAGATCTGTTTGGGTAAACAAACTCTCTCCAGTGACCTTGCTGTTATGCAACTTGTCTATCTCCCTTCTGAGTAGAAAATCTATTTGTTGCATTTGCACCACTTCAAAAAAGAACAAAGAATGCACTTCTTAAACAAAGTATAATCCAAAATTAAATCATATGATTGAGCAAAATCCAAAATGTTCTAATTGTGGGGTCTCGCTGCCCATACCCAAAATCTCCATGGACACTTTCAAAGCCATCATGCCTTACCACAACTTGTCCATTCAAGTCGCCATCCATGCATAACCTCTCTATGTGTGGGACACCTTCTACCACTTCATCAAWGTCTTCCCAAAATTACTGCTTCTCCTCTGCACTTAAACCAACTTAAGGCATATAAGCATTAATAACATTAACAATCTCTTTACCACATAACAACCTTACCCTTATCAACCTATCACTCTTCCAATAGGTCTRAATTACGTCTTGTTCTAATCGTTCATCGATGACAATGCCGAATCCATTTTTAACTCGGTCTCTAGGAACCTTATCCTAACCAACGTACCACACCTTACACCCRATAATCAAGCCTCGAGCTCCTTRTCCAGTCCACATCACCTCTTGGAGGCATAAGATTTTTAAACGTCTTCTCTTCTTTACCTTTGGAATTTGGCTCCTTTGGGAAAATATGTCTGGAATATTGCTAGTAAGTAGGACAACCTTTAGCTCAGATGGATTTCTCACTTGTATATGAAAGGGAGGCTGTGGAAGAGAGTTTCTTGTCCAAAATCTGCTAATTGGAATTGGAAACAATTGTGGAAGGTCAAAGAATAGTTGACGGTAGGTTACATTGGTGATACTTGGAAAGCTAATCTAGTTYGGTATACTATGGCTTGTGGTTATGCTTGGTTGAAGCCTCCTGTTGTGGAGGTTTCATGGGCTCCTTTCTACTAGAATAGGCTCAACATTCCAAAGCACAAATTCATATGTTGGCTAATTATGTTGGGTAAGTTGAGAACCAAGGACCATTTGTATACTTATGGGATTATTTTTMATGCTAGTTACCCTTTGTGTGGTGATGCTGTGGAGACTATGATGCATTTATTTGTCGAATGCCCTTTCAATAGGAAGTGTTGTTCTACTTTGGTTGCTTACACTCATTTGCAATGAATTTCTCTAATCTGCATGCATGTATTACAAGTGTGAGCTCTTCCCAGACCAGGTTCGGATCACGAGTGATTTGGAGTTGYCTTGTTAGGACTTTGTATGTTATTTGGCAGGAGAGGAACAGAGCAGTTTGACATGGCRACATTTAGAGTCCTGCAGTGTGTATGCAATAGTTGAAGTATGAGCGAGCTGTTAGGATAAAATTTGTAATGCCTAATAAAACTAGTAGTAGAGACAAAAACTAGTGTTTGAGTTGTTTGAATGTCTTAGCTTTGTTTGTGTAATTGTTTGGAGCTCTTCTTGGGAACATCCTGATTGTTGGCAAGAGTCGTAGCTCTGCTTTTGTTGCATTTTGGGGTTAGGGGTGCTTTCTTTTGTTTTATATTGTTGGTTCTGTCTTTGTAATGGTTTTTTGGTGTGAAAAAAAAAAAAATCTCTTTTTAGTTTTTTTTTTCAAAAAAAGGACCCATTGTGAAATGTGCATCTAATTTGAGACGGGAGACGGCCTTGTTAAAGAAGAGAATGATGCATTTAAAAATGATGAAGTAAAACAATTTAGTTTACTATGTTTAATTGAACATATTTATATTGCGGGGTGAGATAAGCATAAGGAAAATTTGGTGAGATGGTAGAGTACGTACTAGTTATCTATGGCAAGGGGTAAATTTGCTGGAAAATATTATTTTTGTCGACATAGTTAAATGAAATTTTTTTGTAAATGATGTTACTTATACAGTTCGTAAGATGATGTGGTGTATAAGTTGGATTAGTTGTGGAATGATATACAAGTTGTTATTTGGATTTAAGCATTTCATTTGAAATGCGTGAATTTGATACAAATATGGTTGTTTGCTAATCCAAGATTTGTTTTTTGGGTTTTGGCCCAAATCAGCAACTAAGAAATAAGCAAATTTGTCGTGAATTTGAAATTCCAGCACGTAAACATGCTTTGAACATCTTCTGATTCATGACTCACAACTTCTCTGTTCATCTATGTCCGTTATTCAGCACTCAATTCTGACTTTCGATCCAGTCGGCCCAGCGTCGACTTGCTCGCATTCAAGATCGTTCTTCTCATGACCGTTGAGTGGCTGCTTGGCACTATCATTTTCCTCTCCTGACGCGTCGTTGATTGCACGGCGTATCGTTTCTCTCTCCTTCTGGCGCGGCCGGCTCTACAACCGTCGCTCTATTATCGATGCCTCCGAATTATCTTGTGTTTCTGATAGTTTGTACTATTAGTGTGATCAAAATAACTATTAAATTAGAGGGGAATTGTTTAGAATAGGTTTGATTTATTTTAAAGTTATAGTGGATTGCTTGCAGGGGTACGCGATGCGGCAATGAATTTTGTATAGGCGAAATACATTAAATTGTTAATTTGTTGCAACATTTTTTTAAATATAAGAAGAACAATTAAAAAAAATATATTAACTCTATCTATTCCATAATAATTATAAAATTTTTTTCACATAAGAACTGCTAATATTAGATAACGGTGATTTAATCATGTATGATGTAATGATAAAGATGTTTGTTATTAGCATTGTGTAGTATTTTAATTTTCAGTGAATAAATTATTATGTAGTTGATTATTATAGAAGCGGGTATGAATTATGAAATTAGGTGATAGCTCCATATGGATATTTTTATGTAAAAAAGTAATGAATAATTAAAAATAAACAGGTATGTTGCATGTGAATTAAGAAGGTGTAATGATTTTCACTGTGTCTTTTTTTCTTTATAGGTGTTTAGTGTGATAGGGTTGCGTGATTTAGGTATGTGTGTGTAAGGCATGTCTGTAGGGTGGTCTGCGGACCCCCGTGAGAATCAGAGGGGAGGCAGCAAAAAGATAGGGAAGGGTAGTGCGTGGGAAACAGAGGATGGAGAAATGTCTAGGACATCGTGTGATCGTGCTATAGATCTTGTCTTCAGTAATTTGCTTTCCGGACGATTCATAGTATCTGTTTTCAATACAGGATTGCTACATTCTTTTTTTGTCAAACATTTTTGATTAGCATTAATTGTGTATTTGAATTTACATGATTGAAATATAAATTTGCAAGTTATCATAGAATAAATATGTTTGTTTTAGTATAATAGTTAAGTAATTGGTTGAATTGAATTCATAGGAACACCATTGCTCCCCCTGCACTTTATATAATAGAGATAGTTAGTATTTCTGATGTTTTTATATAACATTCATTCTATATTTAAATATAATTGACATGAATTTGATTCAAATTTAATTTTTTATATTCCCAAACAAGAATGAATTTGAAAGTGTCGATTTGATTTTTTTTTTTTTATTCCCAAACAATGATGGATTGAATTAGAATTGAAATTCAAAATTGAATCGTATTTGAAATGAAATAACTTATATCCAACGCAACCTAAGTTATTTTAGATTCTCGGACGAACTAATTGCATATGGAAATACACTATATACCTCTTATAACACAAATCTAGTTGCTCAATGGTTATCGTAAATTCTAACTAATAAAAGAAAGAAAATGTGGATGAAGGCTCATGAAGCGTTCTTACTTGAAAGCATTTTTAAAACAATACAATTATCAAATTGCTAAACTATTTGAACAGTACATAATTTCTCTGGAAATGTGAAGTGGCATACTTCAAGTTATAAAAAGTTTGGCACGCACAATTAATATATGTGAGAGTTCTTTTTTAATTTTGATGTAAAATATATTTAACTATTTTTTGAAATTTAAGATCATTTTTCAAAAATTTTTTTATTTAATTAAACAATGATGTTCAAGATAATTTATACTCCTATAAATTTGATAATGATCTCTATAAATAATTTTGTACACTCTCATCCATTTTAATTGTTGTGGCAATTTCTTCACTTTGACAGATTTTACTGTGTCTTGTGCATTATTTCTTCCAGACACACTCTTTCCTTTTTAATGTTTTGTGCATTTGCATTATCTTCTGAGACACACTCTTTCCTTTTAATGTTTTGTGCATTGTATTATTCCACTTTGACCTCATCGTCTATTTTACACAATTCCCCTTATTTATCCCAGTTTTCGTACTTTTTCTTTTTTTGTTCTGGGCAGTTAATATGAACAAGAGTTTTAGCTAGGGCTCTTCTATTTTTTGACACAACTCACATTAATACACTATATTTAAGTCGCATGCGTGCTTAAAATGAGGGGAAAAATTGTATCTATATTGAATTTGACGCTTTGAATTGTAACTTTTTAAATATTATTCATTTTCAATCATAATATTTATTTTTTTTTTAGCCATGAATGCTTTAACTTTTAGTAGTAGTTATTGTTTTGGTAAATTAAAATCTTCCTTAATTGAAATTTTAAGTAGAAAGTAAATTATTAAGAGATTTTTAAATAAGTCAATTTACATTTTTAAAGGCAAAAAAGATTTCCTAGGGGACACCATTGTCCCCTTGCTTATATATAGGAATTATTTTAATTTTTCTAAATAATGAAGAAAACATTAAAGTCGGAGGATATACAATTAAATTTTGATTTTTTTTTAATTTTAATTTTTAAAGTTCATATTTTGTATCAAGTTACCTATTTCAAATTAATGTGTGTTGATTCATTTGTGCGAATTGAGTTTGAAAGTATGATTTGATGGGCATCAATGCTCAACTTGATTGTTTTTTAGCAAAAACTTTACAATGGTCGTCCAAAAAAGCCCACACACTACGATGAATGAGTATCCACTAGTTTTTTTTATTTTACCTGTTTTTTACAAAGTATTTATAAATCTCATAAATATTTAATATTTGCTTTTTTTTGAGGTTGTCTATATTTATTTTCAAATAAGAAAAGATTCATTGCAATCAAACAAAAGAAATATTATATGTTTAAGGGATGATAAATTTCTTAAAAAAAGATAAATAAATATAATGTTGCTACATTCTCCGTAGTGCGGGTGTTTTTTGAACGACCTCATATAGTCATCCCTTTTTTATATATGTTATATAAATGTAGTTAAATAAGCATCGTAGGACCTAATTAAGAATACTTAACATCAATTAGAGTTTACTTTAGTGCTAAGGCCTAAACTCCGTGATAGTTTAGAGATCGACGCCATTGAAATTAAAAAACACTGAGAGAATTCGCCATTAAATTACAAACTCAGACCCATAAATATAAGTTTACTTGTCGAAAATAGTGGAATCATCATAGTAGTTAAAAAAAAGCTCGACTCATCAACAATGTGGTTGATCAACTCAGATTAATTAATGCATTAAAGTTATTTCAATGCTTCCGTGGTTGTTAGTCGTAAATAGTGATAATTAGGAATGAATTTGTGTAACTTGGTGAAGAAACATCATTATTCCATGGTTGTGTAATTCATCCCGAAAAGTCCATTTTTTTTTTAAATTTTCATATTCCTCCCCAAGTATATGAGTAGTGTAAGATAATAACTCCTAAAAAATGTGTTTCCAACAGAATAAACATAAGTTTGAGGTAAATGATTTCCACATGATTATTGTAGGCGATGTAATTCATTCTCATATGTGGTTTAAAAGTTTTTTCTTCATATTAAAATTTACACCAAAATAGATCGCATTGCCAAGTTTAATCCAATAATCAAGGTGAAGCAGAGAACAATAGCAGAACATAATCATGAACTTGATTGAAAAAAATATTCCAACAAGCTAGTTTGTGCCTTGCTTGCAGCTGAAGGATTGACTGTGCACATTACAGATAACATATGCATGTGGCAGAAAAAAATACCCTTTATAGTTTACATCCCACACACATTCTCTCCTCTCGTCTAGGCATTTGGCACTTTGTATATGTGTTGATTTGACCGTTATACTTTCAAAAATACACAWTTCTATGCTCTATATTATTGACCTCATTTGATCTGATAATAGGTCAAACATTTGAGGTTTGACTAAGTCAACAATATTTGAGGTAGGTTGAATCTTTCGTTTGTTTATTCTTTMCCGGATTTGTTTTGACTTGAACAAGACTGCAAATGGGAATTGGTCATGCCAACACGTCGCTTGCAGCTTGATTTGTATAGATGAACTACTACAAAGTTTAAAATATCCCTTGGGAACGTGCACTCTTCATTCTTTATCCTTTTCAACTTTACAATGTCCCCCTCATATATATGTTAATATTTTTTTACTAGTAGTTAGTCAAATTCAAATTCAAATTCATATTATAAGTTGGTTTGTTACATGCTTACCTAGTAAGGACTTATTATGGTATACGAAACTGTCACAATTGGAGGAAGAAAGTAATGACTTTAATTTCACTTTATTGATCCTTGTGATCATTTAAATCCGAAAATCTCTTTCCCTATCATATTATAGGTTTTTATGAACACGATCGATGCGGTAAAGTATTTGATGAATTACTCCCAAGATTAAAGATTTGTATATGTAAACTTTTAAATCGCTAACGGTTTAATCACTAAGTTACTGTTAAGTTTGTCGTTGAATTGATGTTGAAAGGGTTCTGGTGTAAAAGTTTATTTGCGCAATTGGCTATTTGAAATTAGTCTATTGTTTGAAATAATTATGCAATTGTGTATTGTTTAAATGAATATTTTTAACATTCATAAGTATTTTAAGCTGTAAATATTTTAATTTTGTTAATCGTGAGAGTATTCTAATTCAATATTTAGTTGATTTATTATTTGTGTTCATTGCATTTTTATTTTTGGTAAA
>SNQN01002111.1:0-10005 GCA_008642245.1 Bassia scoparia | reverse complement strand
TCTCAAATTAATCACTGTCACGAGCACTTAATCATTATAATGATTAAAAAGTTCGAACTGATTAGCATATAAGTAATAAGTCCTAAAATCTCTGTGGTTGTATAAAATTGCCTGAGTTGAGAGAGCAAAACAAAATCAAGAACAAGTAACTTCTCTCTCATACAACTATATATCTACAGTGAAATTGAGAAAAGATAATTTGGGAGAAGAGATATAAGCGGTGCACTTAAATAATCTGAAATTGAATAGAACTAACGAATTGCTATTCGCACCCTAGTCACCGGAGCATTACTACTTACTGTTTTTTGGATATCTCTCCTTAATATATTCTTAACATATACAACTTAAATATGGAACGACTAAGTCTTTAAAACTATATTACAGATACAGGTTGACCATGTTATGATATCTCACTGGGGTAGGAAATTTCTGCTACACCTCAAGAGTCAGTCAAAGCCATTCACAGGAACTACAACTCACCATCAAGCTTAATCGCAAATGTATGGGGATATATTCCGACCGAATAATAGGACGCGTGAGGGAGAATGACGTGTAGACGCGTGTGGTTTCCACTAGGCGCGGGTGATTGTGTTATACGTTCGTGCAGACTACGAGCTTCGTCAGTGACGTACTCCACAAGCGTGTTTTCTATATTTTTTCTCGATGATGAATCATAATAAGAGACATCTATGAGAAGAAGCGAATACAGCAGCTAAGCTAACACGTGGGTCATTGCAGAACAGTGGGGGCGCATATGATGGATTGCATGTTGCTAGAGCTAAGTGAGAGAGGCAGCAGTTGTTGGCTTGTAAAGGTAACGGTGTGTCAACACCAACAAAATCTTGAAAAAGATATAAGCTTAAAAAGCATCAGACAAATAGAGCAATATGGCATCTATTTACACAGGCGAATCGAATAGTGGTAACTTTAATTTTAGTCTTATAATTTTGAGTGACGTGGCCGCTTGTTAGTGCTAATAATCTCTTCAAGCTTCAGGAAACTTGCAGAGAAAGTGTATTGATATGTACGATCGCGAATATAGTCAACTATCGCAAATTCTAATGTACATATTTGCAATATATCACGATGAGCAAGGGCCAAACCGTCGATACATTGTTCCATGAAGGGAATTTTAAACCACCACACTTGGTTTAGGATAGGGGCAACATCAAACTCATTTATACCATGTCAAGTTCGGCAAGAATGAGCCTGTAGAAGAGTATAATACGGATCAGATATCTCAATGTGTGGATGAAGGCACACAACATTTGTAAATTTTACTCTAATAGCATAAAACCACTGTGGTATACTCAAGTGGAGTAAGAGATAAAGCATTCTGGTATAGGGTACCGTTTGGATGGCTCTCAAGATCTCGATGATGAATGAGTAAAATTGTTTTTCTGCATTAAAAAACTTCAAAATCTGATTCTTTTGGCAGAAGACGCAATGAATATAATTCCGTAATAAATCTTAAGACAGGCATGGTAGCAAAGGAATCATGACGTTACAAAAAACAAATATGACAAAGGTAAAAGCTCATCCTCAGAACGGGCAGTTGCAGTTCAGAGTCTCAGCTGGTAAAATAAGTAATAAAAAAGATAACTTTAGAATAGTTCAGTGAATGGAGGACACTCGAAGGGCATTGGGGACCAAAGAAAACAAACACCCAGAGGGCACTAACAGTAAGATAGGATATAATCCTATTATAGTAACAGAGAAGATCATTATGTGACGAGGAATTAATAGCATAGTATACATAGAAAACTGAATACAACAGCGTCAAAGTAACAATGTACAAAACATCAGGCAAAGCCAATTCCTCCATACCAGTCATATTAAGGTCAATTGCAATAGCGAGCATTAAAGCTCATCAACACATAGAAAGAAACCAAGAACAATAATCAAGTGTGCAGGTAAATAATCTGAACGCATTTTGTATTTCTCGTAGGTATCCTTAATTGCATTTTCTTGTTATGCGTTAAGTCGGCTTTAATTGGTAATAGTATAAATGAGGTGATTCTGGCTTTCTATTTTACGCAAACATTGATTCATATCTTTTAGCACAGTAAATACTCAGTCAAAGTGGGAGCTATCTGTCGATACTTAAATATATTTAGTCCCTATATGGGACAAGACGGAACATAGATAAAAACATCTATTCTCTGCATCACAAATAGCTTAAATCGAGATAGCTAAAGATAAATAATAATTAAATGACGATAAGTAAGACCCAGGAGTGGACAAAGTTTTTGCACGGGAGAAATACTTATAGAGGCGTTTATTATATAAAACTGGGAGAACACTTTAAAAAATGATTGTTTTATGTATGGCAAATTGCTTTAGTATTCATTTTAGATTAACTATAGTTCTAATAGCATAGATGATAGATTCTAGATTTTTGAGATTTGTTCAAAATTTTTCTGAATTTGATAATAATTAGGCATATATTGGATTATCTTATATGTTAAGTATCATTTGGATGTCGTATTCTACACACAAATTTTATAATTAAATAGTACTGGACAGGTATTATCTCAAAATAAAACTATATTTTTGTTCGCTAAAACTCAATAAAGCTTTGAATGAAAAATTAATAAAATTTATAATAACAAAAAGAATATTTATTCAAACTGAAAAAGATTTTGTCTGTCTTAGTTGTTCCGGACATATAGAAGAAGTTTTTCCTTATTCGTATCTATACCTTAACGATTGTTCGGATTTTGGAAAATCTAATATTGACGAGATTTTCTTATAAGAAGCACTACTTGCTCAAACAAATTTAAGGAGGGACAGAACATGGACCCATCGGAAGCTCCGACGGACTTGGCTATTTTGCGGCTTTTCAATCGGATGATACCACGATAAGTTCATACCTCACTGTCATTATCGATGTAGTGGACAGTATTTTTTTTGAGCAGTCCAAAATTGTCGTATATATTCGTTCTTTTCTATATCTATATACTATTTATGTCCCTAATAATTCAAATATCATGTATTAAAATATGGCAGCTAGACAAAACATCATTTGGAAAAAAGAGGCAATAATGATTGCGTATGCGAATTCTGCGGCAATTACGTCCAGTTGGGCAAATTATAGGCATAAGTTGTGCGCTGTTAATATTACAACTTTCCACAATAATTCAGAGGCAACCCTCTTTGACTGCTCTTCACAAGGTAAGAGATGAGGATTTTTGGCGCGCTAATTAATTCCTGGCATTTTTTATATCTTTCTCTTTTGCAGGGCATGGTTTTTTTATTACAAGATCAATTTAGTTGGAACATCGCGTGTATGGAGTCTATCTCGCATTTCGAAATTTTTTTTTCTATTTTTTTCTTTTTTTTTTTTTTTTTTCTTCTCTCTCTTTTAGTCCTCTATACGGATTCTTTAAACTACAAATCAGTTAAACCTTTCAAACCTATAACACTATATTAGAGTTTTAAAAGTTTGATATAATAGGTTCTTTAAGGTTTCAATCGGCCAAATGATAGTTCATTTCCAAAATGTATGAGTAATACTCATAATCTTTACGCTCTTTCAAAATGGAAATTTTTCCACTTTTGTTATGAGTTAAGTAGATATTAGGATAATAGTAAGTTGAATTATTTATATATTTGTTAATAATAATTGACTATAATAATAATATAATAATAAGGTGAAGGCTCAGGGTTCTTAAGGGTCCGAAAGATCTGTCCTTAGTGAAACGGCATTCTGGTGGAGTTTGCACAAATAATATGGAGGAGTGTAATTGGTGTTGAGGGACTATTGCTTGTTTTAGAGCATAGTTCGACTTTTTTATGTTATTGCATGGTTAAATTATGTTTGTAATTCAGATTGTCGTATCAGAATTGTATTAAATAAGCAAAATCTTTAAGAGGTTAGGCATATATGTACTTTTAACCCTTTCTCATACGAAAGTGCTTCCATGCCTTGTCATCAAAATTAAATATGCATACGTAACAAAGAGCGGAAAAATATTTAAATGTTTTGTTGCGATAATGAACAATAGAGTGAAACCAGCGGTAGAATCTCATGGAAATATGGATAAAGCACTCTACGCTCATGTCATAATTTCAAAGTCTAATATGCCATATACATTATTATTAAATAAACCGCCTAGTTGGCTTAATGCTATGTGTCTAAGGGTTAAAACTGGAAAAATATTATTGGTTGTTGTTGGCTTTGACATGGACGTCCACGAATTGACTACGAGTAGTAAGGCAGTTGAGATTGGCACATTGGTCGGGGATGGGGAGACGAGAGGTGGGGGTAGAGGGGGGAGAAGAACGATACTCTGTTACCTCTGTCCTTTGGGCCCTAATCATTACCTTTTTGGTGGGGCAATTAATTCAGACCAGACTAGTAGAGAGACTTCGCCTGACAGTTGTTATGTATTATGGCATCTTAATAGGGTTTCCAATCTATCTAAAAGAGTGCAGGTGTGAATTCTTCTAAACGCTCGACGATTTTCTGAGTATAAAGCCAACTTATACAACAACATTCTAGCGTGTTATGACTCACACACTATATAGACTTAAAAGATGTCTATGTATGTAAGTGTCAATGTATTTCTAAACGAAATTATAGGAAAAACCGAACGATGCGATATTCTTTTTTCGTCATAGGTTGTGTTGTACTTCCCTCGCATGGTCTAGGGATCTACTATAGTCTATGTGTCTTCCGTTCTATGGGTCGTGTTAGACGCCTTTCGCTGGAACAGCACCCGTCTCCTAATGATAGGTTCGTACATTATGTTAGTATTTTATTTTCGGAATAATCTTTGTTATAATAAGGAATGTATTAATTTCTGATCATAAATATTAAATTTAATTCTATAATGAATAGTGTGAAATCATAGTTAAAAAAAACACGAATCTGAGGAATGTAACGTAGGTTAAGAGATTTTTTGAACATTTTAGCCAAATGAGGTGTATTTGTTGATGGATCATTCTGGATCTTTATTTCACACCTTGTTTGCTCTATGGATAGTTTTACTTTATATGACTATGTCGATATAAGTTTAGGATGCCACAAGAAGGGTGTTGTGTCGTACTATTTTTTTTTACTAATTTATATTATTTTAGTGAAGTGGTGTGTGTTTGTAGTGTCCATTCTTGGATAATTGATATGATCATTTCTACACTCAGACTTGTCAGTTCTAAATATGATTTTCTTTTATTATACTTTATTAGAATACAAAAAGTCTAGCCATCTAATAAATTAAACAACACTAATAGACAAAAATTTTAATTGAGTTGTATAAATAGGATTTTAAGAGAGAGAAAAACAAGTAAGTAGAAGGTAAGTAGTAAGCAATTCGTTAGTTTCATTTCAATTTTCAGATTTAGCATTAGTTTTCTCCCAAATTCTTTTCATCTTCTTCCTTAGTTCATAGTTTTTAGGAGAGAGAAAGTTACTTGTTCTTGATTTTGTTTTGCCTCTAACTCACTCAATTCTKAACCAAATTTAGCAAGTCTTATATGTAATTCATTCAACTTTTTAAGGTAATTCTAATTCTTGGATTAGTTTTCGGTTTTGATTTAGTTTTATTCATGTTTTCAGCAGTTTTTGTTTTCTAGGTTTTTGTGGGTCTTTTTTAATACTTTTCTTTTTGATTTATTTGTTGTTAGAGAATATCTTAGTGTGTTTGTCAGTATATTCTTGCTTGTTTTGTAGATTTTGGTTTAGTTTTGTGCAAGATATTAATTACCCTATTTTGCTTTGATTTTTGTTGTTTCAATGGCTTCTTTTATGATTCCTTTTGTAATTTTTGTTGTTATCTTGTTTACAATAGTGCTTAGTGAGTGGTTCTCTAGCTTAGGAATGCTAGGGAGCCTAACTACAATCCAGTAATGCCAAAATGATATGATCACCTCTTTTCAATAATCCATGTTCTCAAAATTGTGGTTTCTTAATCTTACTTGGTTTTGGATTTGGCCACCCAAGGCTTTGAGAGGGAGAGTTTGCCTTGTTCAACCATTGCAAGGAATTGGAGGCGGGGTTGTTTAGGGTATTYGCTTAATTAATTTTGACTAATTCTTGTGAGAACTTAAAGGGGACTTTGGTTAGAGCAAGTTTGGTAGAGTTGGATGACTTGAGAGATGATTCCAACCAATCTTCTAAGCTAAGATCACGATTGCTACATATTGAACTGAGACTTAACCTTTTTTTATAGGAATTGAAATCCATTATGTAGTTGGGGAAACTAGTATCTCTAAGGGCTTTGAATTAGATATTTTCAAACCTTTAATTCTCTAGTTTCACTCTAGTTTTAGAAATTTTGAACCCAAAWACTTGTTTTGCACCCCAAACTTAAGTGGAAAAACTCAATCAATCATCTTAGCCTCTCTTGGGTACGACCCTTACTTACTTGCTATACTTGTGTAACTAGTTGGTTAGGTTTTAAAAATTGTGTTTGGTTGAAGGTTTTGGAGAATTGAACTACCCTAAAGCCATCAATTACGATCGATTTCGCTCGGCTATCCAGTTAGGATCTATAATTGTTTTTTCGGTAGTGCGCCTCGAAGCTGTTACGTTAGGATTTCTTGTGGTGTGTATGTTCATGTCCTTAGATGCTCTGTTAGGACTTCAAGGGGAAGTTGTTTGTTGTGTGTTCATATGATTGCCATCGTGTGTGGAATTGACTGGGGAATTGAGATGTTCAGTACGCATCTCATATTAGACCTGCTGGGAAATGTGTGATGTCCGTTTCATAGCATTCGTTTGAACTCTGAAACTGGTTGTGTCGTGACGAATGCTTCTTTGGACTAGGTGGCTTTCCTGATTTTTTTATCCCACCGGCTAGTGATCTGGAAATTGAGCGAAAGTACGCCCGTATAGCAGATTGTGTATAGGATAGCTTTTGCTATGTTGATCGCTATGCCTTGTCATATAATAACGTTCGCGTATATCCTCGATTGTGTATAGCAATGTTTTTGCTTTGATTTTGACTACATCGCGTATAACGACAATCGGGTTACAGGGCCGGCTTTTCTGGTGCTTGGCGGAGATATTGCTATTTCGACTGGATGTATGCTTTGACTTTTCTTGCTTGTTGACTTTCGTTTGATCTGTGGATATTGCTTCGTCTTAATTTGCATTTGCTTATGCCTATTATAGCTTTGTGGTCATTTTCGTTGCCATTTGATGACTTCGGGCCATTTTGCTTACTTAAGGGCATTTCTGGTCATTGTGCATGACTTTGAAAGCGTGGGTGCACTCCGGGAAAACACTACATTTGAATGCAACGGGCTTGACGCTTACAATGGGCTTCGTAGAAGTTGCTGCCAAACTGGTGAAAAAATCAAAAGCTTTAGGCTTTATCCTAAAAGCTCTAGTTTTAACTTGGTACTTTTATTGTTGGTATTTTAGAGATGCAATAAAGCTAGGCATGCTGGAGTTTTGACATTATAAAGTGCCGTCTTAAAAACTAGAGTTTTTATGTTTAAAAGTTAGCTTTGAAGGCATTAAATCAGTTGTTTTTTTTAAAAGCCTGATGGACTTAGAATAAACTTTTTTAACAAATATACTATTTCCATTTTGCATTCAATTTTTTATAACACTAGAATTCTTAATAAGAAAAAGTTTTGCATATCAGAAAAATTAGCTTCTAAGTGTACTAAAAAAGTTGATAAAGTTACATATTCCTCCGTTCTTAATGGTTCATGCAGAAGAAATTTGGCACTATTCAAGTTGAGAATGTTCTAATATTGTTGTAAATGTATAAAAAAAAATTAGTCAAGTGGATCTTGTTTGATTCGTATATTATCTTTATTAATATCTAATTTTTAAAAATTTTACTATATAAAACTCAGATATTTACCTATAATTGTGCGGTTGGTATGTGTAAAGGAAGAATGGAGGAACATTATGGAACAGAGGGAGTATTACAGTTTAAGTGAAAAAAATCATAGGAAGTACATATCCTCATAAGAAATAATGCAAAGTATACAATTTTTTGTGACGAAGTAAACAATTTAGGTAAGCATAATCTCTCTAAAAATTTTGTAAAATTTTTAGAGTTTTTTATCGTTCTCAGAGATACAGATTTGTTGGTCGCGTGCTGGTCCTTACTTGTTGAAGATTATTGGTGAATGTGAGGAACAATTTGCTAGTTGAAAATGGAAAGTGGTAAACTTAGGTGTTGAGGGGAGGAGAATGGAGGAGAGCAACGCAAATGTTGGGTTGTGGGAGAAGAGGTTGGTATAGGAAATGAAGTGGGGGCGCGGCATATCTTAAAGCATAATAAAAACAAAGCTCCAGATTTTAACAAAACCAGAGTTTTAACACAAAAAACTCCAGGCATTTAAAGCCCGGAGCTTTGCTTGTTAAAAGCTCCAGTTTTTTAAGCTGGCTTTTGTCGAAATGCCTTCTAGGTTTTCTACTAGTGAAAAAAAGCAAAAAAAGCGAAAATGGGCGAAATTACTTTGTTGTTTTGCTTTTTTTTGTCTTTTCAATACTCTCCAACTCTATGTGTACTTGAAAGAATTGCTTGGGAAAGCTTGTTTTCATCAAACTCAATATAGTGTTTGCTATTTAAACTTGAAATCGCTTGTATCAATTTTATTATTCAAAATCATGCCATTGAATATTGCTTATCAATTTGTGGATTGAATTTGAGCTTTATTGCTGTGGCTTGTTGCCGCATATGGTTGATTCTTTGCTTATTGTTGACGTTTGTGACTTTGGTAACTTGTTTCATCAAATTTGTTTCAAATTGAATGAGTTATGGACTTGTAAGTCTTACTTGAGAAATGGATGAATATGTAGCTTGTTCATGCATTGGGTTTTATTTTGACTTAGCAATCTTGGTTGATTGTTTTTTGTTGATATGGAGAGCTTCATGTTGTTGCAGACGGTTGTGAGCACTCATATGCATTTTCACAATTGTAAGTAGCTTAAAGCTTTGAAAATGACTTGTTAATGGTGACTTGAAAGACTCACTAGGGATGATTTTATATTAGTGAATCCGTCGGTTGCCCTTAAATTCTTCTTGCATGTTGAATTCAAGGATGGAATTGTGCATTCCTTTGAACAATGTGAATTCATTGGGGAGAAAAAGTGCTCTTTCTCGCCCTTCGGTGATTGCATGACGTGTCTTTATCTAGATTACTAGGAAAATAGTGCACTCTCCTTTTKTTGCATGGCTATTGTAGGTGTGTGCCCTTATCGAGCTACGTCCTACATCAATTTCATTCGTGGGCTTGAGCCACGGATCCCGCATGTGAGTACGTTAGGGTAGTGTTGTCGAGTGGGGAATCGACACTGTGCATATACAGGTTAATTGCGGATGCCCAAAACATTGGTGCCAAGTTAATGGCCCCACTGTTTGATCAAGTAACCAGTTCGTGGTTTAAGGGACATGGTATGGAAAGGATCTTCAACCCAATCCTCCCGCATGTAGCGGTCTCTACCCGGTCTCATTGTTATTCCATTTGATCAAATCCATTGAATACACAACAACTTAGCAATTTTATTCTTAGGAAGCGCTCTAGCCTTAGCAATCTTATAAAAGAGTGAGTTTCTATTATGCAAATATCACTACTTAGCCTAATCATTGGGAKCACTTCAAATAATTCAAATCAATAATGTACTTAAAATCCGTTTGTCCATGATTAATKTGAATTTAATGTGATTCAATCATTTCRGGTCTTGTTTAAGCAATAAAAAAGTCTCATGCATAAACAATGTGAAAATACATMTGAGATGATGATTAGTATGCAACAATCGAAAAATCAAATATATGAATCAAACTTACCTTGTATCACTATGAACACAAAAGAAAACAAAGGTTAGTGTATCAAAGCTTTGTTTCCAATTGAATCGCTTATCAAAACAAAAGAGATCGTTAGCATTGACATTTATGATTAAAACAGTTGCGATAAGGCAAGAACGATTCAAAACAAATGAAATTACATGATGGAAATTCAAAAGCAAAACAAAACTCAATGTGTTATAATAATAAAAATTAATAATAGAAAAGAAAGAGACATTTTGATTGAATAGCC
>SNQN01002110.1:0-79678 GCA_008642245.1 Bassia scoparia | reverse complement strand
GGGTGTTCATAATTAATAATCCAATCCGCTATTAAAATTGGGCTCAATTAACAAGCTTTCCCCCCGTTCCATATTGTGTTGTACACTTTCCTCATTTAGTTATTCCATAATGATTTGTGCATTGTGCTTTATTCAATTCCATTTTTTGACATGTTTTTACATTTTTTAATAGGGTGGACCTACCACTTTTATTTCTCTTACTTTAAAGGAAGTGCTTTTTTTTCTAAAAAGAAATAAATAAATTATACTTCAACTATTTTTTAAAAAAAAGACTTTTATACTCTTAACAAAAACAAAAAATTACCTATTCAACATTTTAATTTCAATCCCTTTCTAATTATTTAAAAGCCTATAAAATAAGAAATTTTCAATATTTTCAAATCAAGCAAACATTAATATGCACATTAAAAAAAAGGAAAAGTATGTTTGAAAAATATATTAACTTCATTAAATCAATTTTTAAACAAGGAAAAGCAAAAAAAAATAAAATTACACAGTTTTTGTTTCTAACTAAACATTGAATTTTAATAACAATTATAATCTCAAATTTCTCTTAGTCATGAATTTCATAATCACCATACTTTTTACGGATTGGTTCARAATTCGAGATCTTCTATAAYTTCTTTTAATTAAAGGTTCGCAGTTAGATAATAGATAACATAATAGGAAAATTAGTACTGCATGCATCGCGTGCACAAAATAGTCGGTGTATACATAGCACAACCTAAAACATTATCATAATCCTAGGAATAAGGTAACTACCATAAATAAGATAATTAAGGCTCTGATTCTTTGGACTAAACTGAACTGAATGGACTTGAACTAAACTGAAATATTTAAGTTAAAATTAGTATTTTTAACTATTGATTAATGATGTGTGTTGAAATTAATCTTTAACTAAGTATTGATTAATGATATATCTTGGGATTAATATTTAACTAGACTACATATTTAACTTAGGATTATATTAATTTTGGGATTAATATTTAACTTAATTAAGTTTAACTATTTAACTACTGTTAAATGATATATGTTGGGATTAATATTTAACTATTGATTATGTCTTGGGGTAAATATTTAACCATTTAAAACTTATGATTAATATATAATCCCGAGATTAATTTACATTCTTGATTCATGTTTTGGGCTAATATTAACCATTTAATTCTTATGAATTAAATTAATCTCCAATTAATATCTTGAATATGATAACCATTGATTAACTAATTTAACGTTTTTGTTTTGCGCGCTGTTTTCAGGAAGATTTAAGTAAAATTATTGTAGACACAAACAAACGAATAGAGATGATACGTTACTAGTCTTAATTAAGCTTATGTACCTATAATTTTTATCGTTTACTACACTTAAATTTCTTTTTTTAAAATGATGTGGCTAAGAACGAAAGAGAGGATGTGAATAACACAAAGAAATGGATGAAAGTATTATTGTTAATTGATTGCGACAAGAAGTTGGAGGGGAGCCGAGATACAATTTGGGCCTCCACTCCTCTAACAATAGCGAACCTGATCCTGCTGAATATGTGAGCAGCTGCCCGTGCCCCAATGTCCTGAACTTTGGAGAACGTTTGTACCCGCTTCAATAATGAATTGAAACACCTCTTTCTCTAATTCCCCTAAAGAAGAGAAGAAAAAAGGAAAGAAACTGTAACCAATAGCCCTATATCACGTCGCATACTTTTCCTGCTTCCGTATTCCTTTATTGTTATTATTATTGTTATTGTTGTTGTTGTGATCTTTATTATTATTATTATTATTATTATTATTATTATTATTATTATTATAATTATTCGTTTCATTATATTATCAATATCATCATCATCATTATCAATAACGAATTAATTAGCGTAATATTTAAGATAAACTAAAATAATTAAGTTGAATTGAATGGGCCTGAATTGAACTGATGTACCATAAAAATAAGTACAAAGAAACAAGGCCTAACTTAATAAAATATTTACAGTATAACAAATATCATCAATATCTCAATAAGAAAATACTTCTATACCATAATATTTAATCCAAAAATATTATTCCGTATATGATATTATCTCCATACAAACTTTGTCTCTAAAAATTCATTTTTAACGATACTTTATTTATTTTTTACTATAATTTTATGTATTCCCTCCATTTCACTAAATTCATGCCATAAGAAAATTCGACACTATTCATTAGTAGTGAGAATCTTCTAAATTATCGTTAATATATAAGAATGAATATAGTCAAGTGGAGTCTTATTATTAGAATTGTGTTGGCAAGTAATTTATTAAAAATCAATTTTTATAATTTTTATTCATGTTCATATACGATAGTTGACTTGTAACTTGTGTATTGATAAACATGTAAAGTAGAAGTAACATGAAATTAGTGGAACAGAAGCGTAGTCTTTATACGAGTGATTCATATAAGTATGTAGGAGTGATTTAATTCTAAGCCATTTAATTTGTATCTATTTAAATTTGATATTATGTATACTTGGTAAACCTAACAAAATAAGTTGTGTTTTTTATATTAAAATACACGAAATATTTTTACGAATTTTTCACGAGGTACCCCTGCTGTGGTTTCATTTTATTCATCAGGTATCSCCTATGGTTTTACAAAWTCACCTGATACCCCTTAGGTTTCAAGCAATAACACCATATAACAATAGCGACAATTTAGTGTATTGAAGAGCATCAAATAAATGGAAAAGTTTCACAAAGTTTGTGATTGATTGTGGCTATTAGTAACAATAAATCAATTGTTTTCTTTCAAATTTTGGGAATTAAAATCAATGACATACTATGATATCATTGACATATCCAAACTTTTACTTTTAATTTTTTATAATAAAGCACTATGTAAAAATATTCATTGATTGCGATTGTTAGCAGCAATACAACAATTGTCTTCTTTCAGTTTTTTTTATAAAGCACTATATAATTCTAAATGTTTTGTAGGAACTCACTTTTAAAACTCGTTAAATCTACTTGATTATTATACTCCAACTTAATATCACACTCACACTATTGTTATAAAAACTTTTTTGACCATGACAAATGTTGCAAGCTTTGTCGAGATGATATATAATGAACACTTTGCTTATGGATTGAATGGTATGTATATTTTTGTTTTAGAAACGTTGAATGTTATTGGTTATTACCAAACCTATTTCAGCAACATCCACTTGGATTTATCAAAACTAGCCAGTTATTAATACTTATCATATAGAAATTAATTCACTTTAATAAGCTTATTAAGTTGCAATTAATTATAATCCTTTTCACGATCACATTGTCTTTATACTAATACTATTGTAGTTTTTGGATGCCATTTAATTTTCAAAATCCAATTCCTAAGAAAGGTCAAGGCAAATTGATTGTGAATGATAATTGATTGGATAATAATGACATTGATAATTAAATTATTAAAGTCCATTATTTACTAAAATTTGATCCACTAATTTAATGAATACTTTGATCCATAATTGACTCCAATTTTAAATTTCCACATTTTCAAGTGATATAATTAACTATGTCATATTGTCAAAATTATTTATAAAACTAAATAATACGGTTGTCTTTAATCTACCCAACCTAAAAAAACTATAATCTCTGCAACAACCACTCATCATGGAGATAAAAAAAAAATTCTAGAAAACTTCAATGCTATATCCTAACATAGCAGCCACAATTCAATTATGATGTTTGTCAATGAAAGAGGTTCGAAAAATGGTTGTTTTGTAATTTTTTTTTGAAAATCAACAATGAGATTCATGTCAAACTTCTTGATGTTTGAGCTTAATAAGATATTGAACATGAGACTTGTAGATTCGTTTAGTTTATAAGCACTACAAAAAAAGCTCGTATAGCGACAGAAGTTTAGGGATGATTCAAATCCGTCCTTAATTTAGGACGGATTTTGAAATCCGTCCTAAATTAGCGCAGATTCATAAATCCGCCCCTAAATTAGGGACGGATTTCTGATGCGTCCTAAATTTATAATATTGCTTAGAAGCAAAAAGAGTGGCACATTTAGGGAGGATTTAATTTCGTCCCTAAATTAGGGGGAAAATTAAAATTCGTCCTAATTAAATAATGTGCAAGTACGATTTTTGCCCGTAACTTTCTCTACGGGTGTCCGAATGAGGCTCTAATATATCAAACTGAACCGGATTACACGCGCATCCCATGGATGGATTCAAGTCCCTAAGTTAATTAGGGACGAATTCGGTAAATCCGTCCTAAAAGGACGGATTTGAATTCGTCCTAATTTCCTACTACCTCACTTACACAACTTTATAAGAAAAATTACAAATTTAGGCTACATTCAATCTCCAATTTTAATTACGACAAATACATAAATCCGTCGCTAGAGTATCCGCGTCGCTAATTTAGGGACAGATTTAGAATCCGTCACTAAATTAGGACGGATTTTTAGAATCCGTAACTAATTCTACAGTACATATTAACAAATTTTTGAATAAAGTATACAAGTTGGTGTTTGGAGTAGTTGGTTGGAATTTGGTTGGTGACTTTGAGTATGGGTCGATTCCTCTAAGAGTCTGGACAAGTTTGATATTATATAGCGTGTAAGGTTAGGGAAAGAAATTCAAATCACTCAAATTTGAATTTTTGTATTAGGACGATTTTTCCGTCCCTAAAACGAGTTTTTTTGTAGTGTAAATTAAATCATACTATCCTATTTGGTAACTATTGCATTAATAAAGAATAGAATAAAAAATTATATATTGTCAAAAGTTTGGATATGTCAACGCATCATAGTATTTGTCTTGATTTTAATTCCAAAATTGAAAGAACACAATTGATTTATTACTGCTAATAGCCTCAATCAATCACGCCAACTTTGTGAAACTTTCCATTTATTTGATGCTCTCCAATACACTTGATTTCTTTCCTTAATTCTGATTGACTTTAAAAGATTCATTGATGCTTCTTAGTCCTTTTAACATATCTCATTATTGAAATAAATCACGTAATTTAGACCTTTGATTACACTCTTAATCCGGATAATTTTCATGGAAATAATCTAGACTCGTGTTGAACAATATATAACTAAATATATACTACCATGTTAAAGAAATTACCAGAACCAACTTTGGACATACATTCCAAAATTCAGTCTGCGTATTGCGATCGTTCAACCTACCCAAAACCTAAAAAATAAAAAAACCTTAATATCTGCAACTACACTTATTCATGACGATCGAAAACCCCAAAAGACTTGACAAGTAATCACTAAATTGTAAAAATAATTAGTCGAGTTTCAATTATTGATTTTTGTCAGACACGATATGAGATTTGGAAAAAGGTGTTTCTATAAGGGTTTTTTTTTTTTTTGTAAAATAACGACCATGGAGATTCATACGTATCTAATTTCTAGATATTTGTACATAATAAGATAATCGAAAATGAAAGAGAAATGTTGATTGATTTCGTTCTTCACATGATAGTACATCGAATTATTATTTTATTATTTTTAAGTCACAACCACCATTATTATTACCTCCATTGATGATTTTTTTAAGCATATATAATAAAATGAACACACAATGTAGAAGATGGAGTCCACTGGAAATTTTAAGTTGAGTAATCGATAGAAGGTTATTGATTTTTATGAGTTGAGGGTATAGAAGTAAATTTATAGAGTATATAGTATATATGTATAAAAGGTGTATAAGCATAAATACAAATACATAAATTAGTTTTTGTATTTTGGAAAATATATATTTGAAAAAAATACATAAATACATGTACAATGTACAAGTATACAAAATACATAGTTTTTTATATACCATGACCATGACCTTTTTTTTTTAAGGCCATAGTATAAGTTTCCATATTTATTTGGGTTTTACTCCTGGAAGAAGTTATTGAGAATCTTGAGGGTTGGGTGGACTACTTGGTTGGTCCAAACATGGACCCAATTGTGTGATCCTTCCAAAATGGACTTGGTAGCATGAGTAGCATCCAATCTGTGTATATCCCAGCCTGCATTCCTGAGCAGATGGATCTTAGCCAACTGTTTTTGCGCCAGCTTCCAAGTATTCCCCTTCACCTCCCTCACAAACTCCTCATACGTACCTCTCCCACTAAAATAGGGTTCGAATTCCGCCACTCCTATCGCCCTCCTCAGCCCCGTGTCCGGGTCTACCTCGTTCACTTTGCCTGACCGGTAAAACTCCCACAGCTCCTCCGCCATGCCCGACCCCGCCATCTCGTCGAACCGCTTCTCCAGATACTCCCTCAGCACCTCCTCCGCCGCGTCCACCCACAGGAGGCAGCACTTGTACTTGAGCTCGGTCGTGACCGGGCCATCCCCGGAGAACACGTCCGTGTGCGGGTCGTACTCCCTGGCGAGCAGGGCGTAGATGTAGGAGGTGGACCCACCCACCAGAAGCGGGAGCTTGTCGCGGGAGTGGACGAGTGAAATGGCCGAACTAGCCTCGTCCCGGTACTCAGCAGGGGAGAGCTCCCCCTGAAACTGGGTGGGATCGTACAGATCCAGCAAATGGTGTTGGATGTCCGAGCGTTGTTCTCCTGGGACTTTGTTGGTGGTAATGTCCAGGCCTTGGTATAGCTGAATTTTGTCCGAGTTTATTATTTCCGAAGGGAAATGCCTCGCTATGTCCAGCGACAGCCGTGACTTTCCTGAACCAGTGCACCCCATTATCACCACAACGTTCTTCTTCGTCGTCACACTCACATTCATCGTGTCGCTCTTGCTSTTGCTGTTGCCCGGCTGAAAAGGAACCAATCCATAAATAATGGTCAACATGGGTTTGGATCCTCTAAAATAAAAGTACAATATAAAATAATTATAAATTCTCCGTCTTACAATTCTAAGATTCTACCATCCTTTCAACTCTAAAGGATCCTAACATGTGAACAATGATATTGCTCGCTTTTGTGGCATATATAATGCCCTTTAGATTATAATTATAATATAAAATTAGAATCTAAAGGGCATTATATATATCACGATATAATAGTAATAGTGAAAAATTAGGATATAAACGTATTATGTGTATATATATGTTCAACATCAAATATAAACCATTGAGAAAAAATTAGTGCGAACAACAATTTTTTTTATAAGAGCAATAATAATATTTTAAAATAAAGTTTCAACGACATTAATATTAAGAGTTTTTTTTATCAAACAGAAGTATATAGTGACCCATTTTTCACTTTACATCAGTATAGTAATAAATAAGAAAGGTCACTATATTGATCAAAGGGGTTACTATATTAATTAAAATGATTACTTTAATCTGTGGTATAGTAAATTTATTGTGCACCRGATGCACTTAAGAGTTTGCCTTTATCAAAATGACATTGTTTTATAAACTATTCCCATCTGTTCCCTTTTATTTGTCTTGTTTCCTTAAATGAAATTTCTAAATATTTGTCTTGTTTAGAATTTTTTTATTTTTAATTCTAACTTTATCCACTTTTTTTTATAGATAAATGGACTTTTTTTTTGGGAAATGAGATAAATGAGCTTTATTTATTATTTTCCATTCATCATAATAAATAATAGTTTAACCACTATCTAAACTATTCCTAAAATTAACTTTTCAACACACATTTATCACTTTTTCCCATTATATTAGATAAAAGTCAATAACTCTTTTTCAAGAAAAAATCTTTATATTAACTCCTCTTAATTAAAGAATTTTTTTCTAATTCTCTTACCCATTGCAAACAAAACAAAATAAAAGGAAACAAAGAAGTAATATTTAGTAAAATGTCTATTTTAAAAGTATTTATTAAACTAGATATTACCTAATGTCATACATAGAAATTAGTGGGGGCACTGATTGATAGATTTTTTTATTATTTCATTTTTTAGGCCAAATTATACTTTATTAATGTATGCACATACGAAGTATTATGTAACGAATTTCTTCATATTTCRTGTGTGTCAAGCACATAGTGACATAGACAGTAAAACCTAATTTGAATATTGCATAGGGAAAATGATTTCATATAATTAAAAATTCCTGAAACAAATTTAAGCCACTATTAATTCATAAAAAAATTAGCTAAGATGTGAAATAAAAGCTAGAGGATGTTGATCAAGTACCATATAATCAAAGTTTTGATCGGAGAACACTTCGCCCTGCAAGATATCTTGCTGTGATTTTATATTTTTCAAACGGTGTTGAAAAATGATAATGTATGATTAATTATATTAGATCAGATTATAAAGGATTTCAAAAGAGGGTTTTGAGAAAAAAAATGAACGAATGTCGGTATTTATWTAGAATCTAAAAAACAATTAAGAAAAAATAAGAATAAAACTGGATAATAATTTTCTTACAAAAACATTTAAGAATTGATTTTTAGTTAAGTTGTTTCTAATTTGGTGAATACTTCTAAAAAAAACATTTTTATAAATAGTAGTTTTCAAAAATTAGTCATTTTTAGTTTGGGTGCTGAGGTGTTGTTTTTCAAAAAGGTATTATATTATTCGACAGCTAGTGTGATCCCTGTATATAAATTGGCAATTAGTTCATTTATATTTTAGCCTTCTCTTAATGAAATTCCAAATTCCCTCGTAAAACAATAAAAGAAATCTAATGGGCTTTGTAATAAGAGTAATGAAAGCTGTTGCATTAATATTATTAAGCTGGTTTATTAGACTAGCTTATGACACCATATCCTTTTATTGGCTAACTCCTAGACGCATAAAAAAGGTGATGGAAAAACAAGGTGTTGGTGGCCCTAAACCCCACCTTCTTGTAGGAAACCTCCCCGACATAGCTTCCCTCGTGTCCTCCTCCACCTCTAAGGACATGCCTTCCATCTCGCACGACATCGTTGGCCGTCTCCTCCCACATTACCTCCTTTGGACTCAGAAATACGGTAACATACATACACCTCTGCTCTTACATTGCATGCATGTCTAATAATAATATTATACAAGCTTGGGAGTATGAGTACGCATGCCCTGCAGTTACGTTAGTGAGGAACAAGTGTGTGTGCGTGCAGGAGAGAGACACATATATTGGAATGGGTTTGAACCTAGGATGTGTTTGACTGACCCTAGTATGATCAAAGAATTGCTTACAAAATACAACCATTTAACGGGCAAATCATGGCTACAACAACAAGGCGCCAAAAATTTCATAGGAAATGGTCTGCTAATGGCTAATGGTGATGCTTGGTACCACCAAAGGCACATTGTTTCCCCTGCTTTTATGGCCGATAAGCTTAAGGTATATTTTTATTATCTATATTATATAACCCAAGGGGAGCAATCATGTCCCCTGGCCTATCAAATGTCGCATATACCTTTAATGAATTAAATTACAATGTTTTTTTTAAAAAAAATTACAAAACTAGTATGTATTATGCACACTGTATTGGTTTCATTTGTTTCTTCTTTATTGGATTATTGTTATTTGTTACCATTGAATTGAATTGCTTAATTTGTTTTGATGTAGTATTATGCACAGTATGTAGTGGAATGCACTAATAACATGATCCAATCAATACATCAGACGTTAGAATCGGGCGAAAATGAGGTAGAAATTGGGGAGTTAATCACTGATCATACTGCAGATATCATCTCCAGAATTATATTTGGGAGAGATTTTGATAAAGGAAAGAAAATTTTCGATAAACTCCATCTTCTGCAGAAACCTTGTGCTGAAGCTACCAAGCATCTCTATTTACCAGGAAGCCGGTACGTTATAACTAGAGTTTACACAGTTAGATTAGGGGAATAATATAGCTAATTAAAAAACTAAATTAACGAGTACAATTGCGATGGTTTAATTTGATTCTGTGTTCGTCATTTTTATATGCTTAAATTGCTAATCATGGAACAGTATTTTTCCATCACTTGCACGTAAATTTCTAAAATATGGGCTGGTGGTTAAACCACATCATCTCAATTCCCCCTGAATTACTCGGAATTTACCCTAAATTTGTACGTTAAAATGCAAAAATGAGTAACAAATTGCGTACTGATGAGATTAAAAAAACGTGCAGGTATTTTCCTAGCAAGTATAACAAATACATAAAGGCTCTAAATCTGGAAATGGAAGGATTATTAAAGGAGATAATCGAGAGTCGGATGGCATGTGTCYAAATGGATGGACACGATTCCGATGAGAAAGATTTACTAGGGATTCTAATGAATGAGATGCAAATGAGCAAGAAGAAGGACGACGGATTTAGTTTAAATTTGCAAGTGATAATGGATCAATGCAAAACATTCTTTTTTGCGGGGCATGAAACAACTGCCTTGTGCATCACTTGGGCTATCATGCTTTTAGCAAGCAGCCCTGAATGGCAAGATAGATTGAGGGAGGAGTCTACACAAGCTTTGCAATGGTTGTGCTCATCTCTCTGTTATCTAAACTAAACTTCGCTTGGTAAACCACACTTATATTCCTTCGTTCCTTATAATTGCAACACTTGCCAAAACGACTTAAGTTCCTTCGTTCCATTTTTTTTACAAGGCTACTGATAATCAATGAAACTTTGAGGTTGTACCTCCGCCACACTTTTACCGAGGATGCATTTGAAGATTCAATTGGGCGATCTCTGATTCCAAAAGGATTGTCAATATGGATTCCAGTACTCCACATCCTCACAACAAAGAATTATGGGGCGACGATGCAACGAGTTCAACCATATCTTTGCTAACAATCATTTGATTCAACTCGTTTCTTCCGTTTGGCCGCCTCGAAATTGACATAGGACAATCCTTTGCAACCATGGAAGTCAAATTAATATAGCCACCTTATTTCAAAATATATTACCAATTCAGTAGTATCGTCACTCTCCGCTGTAGTTCTTACATTAAGCCAAAGCATGGAGTTCAGTTTGCATTCAACCCTTCTGGAACAATGGGAAAAATGCCAGTATTTTATAAGTTTGTTTAAGGAGTAGTTGTCTATTTATTGCTTTATGATGTAATTAGTTCGTGGTAATGTTTCTATAAACAGCAATAATGAGTATCATTTCCGAATTATATATTCAGTAATGTATTTTCCTTTCAATTATTACTCATCTCATATTTTCTCTTCTATTATAATAGTGGTATTAGGCCAGGTGGTGTGATCAGAAGAGTGAAAGTGAGTTTTGAGCCTGTCTCAAAAAAAATTTGAGCAGTTGTTAGGTGATTTTGCACTTCATCAACAAGTTAACCGCCCAATATTATTCTTAGTTCGGTAGGGGCTGCCCCTCTGGTTACTGATTATATAGATAACCTCGCTAACGTAAAATGACTCCTAAATAATAGAGTTAATCAAGAAGATGAATGCATAAGGAAATGACCTTAGCTTGTTGTGGAACAAGACTGAAGTATAAAACAAACAAATTAAAGATGAATAGAAACGAAAAACCATCCATTAAATAAGGGATAAGTATCAGACTACAATCGTATTACAAGGAAGGATGGTTATCTCCATGTTCACTGATCAAACACAATTCTATATAGTTTTTAGGCATATTTAGGTGCATTTTTATWGCATTATAGTCCATTTAGTTGCATTTAGGCATTATCTGCATGAATTATCCATTTTGTGCTCTATTACGCATCGTTTGTGGTTTTTCTTAATTTTCCAGRCAGTTTTAATTTATAGCTATTTGGAAGCTTTTGAAGCAAGACCGTATGAATTGGATAATAGTTGAAGGACATTTGATATTCATGGGCGTTGCACATCGGGTTTAGGATCATATGAAGTGATTTTAGCATCCATGAAAGTCGTGGCATAACTTATTGAGGTGAATTTGAGTTAAAATCGAAGAAACATCATAGTTTGCAAAACTTGAGCTTGATCACTTCTCACTATTTTGCTCATATCTTGAGATATACCCATTGGATTTGAGCGATTCAAGTTKTATTGGAAAGTAGATTCAAAGATCTTCGTAACGGTATATCTCAAGCCTCATTTCGATGCATAAAACTCAAGATACAGCCTCTCAAAATCAACCCATTGGTCTAGGAGCCAAAACTAGCGCCCTATGGGTTTTTGCGACTTTTGTTGCTGCCATTTTGTTTTACCCAATGGGTTCCYAGCGCCCTATGGTCGTGGGTCAGCTGTGAAATATGCCCCTTGATATTTCTTATTTTGTACTCCCAAAAACAATATTTTCTACTTCAATTTAGAGAAAAATATAAATAGAAAAGGAAGTGTGTTTGGGAATAGGAATAGACACTTAGAATACAGAAAAAAGGGCACATCATTTCCTCTCTCTCAAGCTGGTTTTCCTCTTTGTTTTTCCATTGTTATCACTTCAACAATTCAAGCAAACTCCATTATCAATTCATTTCTTTATCTTTATTTCTTGTTTTATCATTGTTATTGTTGATTATGTCTTCTCTTATTATTGTTTTAGCTTATTTGATTATGTGTGAGTAATTTCCCCAAATTCTAGGGTTAGGATGAACCCTAATATGGATTGAATTGCAATTGAATTCCCAATTTCCAACCTTGATTAATTTACAATTCATTCAATTTAGAGTTGGTTTAATTTTATTATCATTCTTTGATTAGAAAAAAATATTGGATGAATGTGATTAGGTTTGCGAATAAAGTTGATTCTTAATTGATTTTAGAACTCTAAATTGAGATAAAGGAAAACATCACAAAAGTAGATGATGAAATTTGTTAGGATTTTAGGATGCCATGCTTAAAGTCCTTAAAAAGCTTGAATCCATGAAAATAGGTAAGATTGTTTTGTTAAGGAAGCTATTGATTGATCGAAAGAAATCATTAGTACTTTTAGGGCGCTTCCATCCTATGAATTGTTGATTAATTGATCAAGGGAAAAGGGAATTGCTTGTCGAATTAGTTCATGTTAGCGGGGATTCTTAAACCTAGAATTGTTTTTAATTCTTGATATTTCCAACTAGTTTGAATTTGCTTTAGTTGTTTAGTTTACATCAATCTCCTCTTATTTTGATTACTTGCTTAGCTCTAATTAAAGTCAATATAACACAACAAGAAAATTGGCTTCGACCGACTGTGGTTACCGACCGATAATTGGTCGGTAACTGGTGTCGAAATTTAGATAGTCGGTAATGCAAGGATTAGCGACCGAAAATCGGCCGGTACGACTTTACTGATCGATTACCGACGAATTTCCCAAGACCAAAAAATGGAGGGTAATGTCGACCGACCTAAAATCGATCGGTTATACCGACAGATTATTCGGTCGGTAAACCTATAAAAATTGTTTTTTTTTCTCTTGCAATCCAGAACTCTATACCGGCCGAATAATCGGTCGGTAAATGTGTATATTTTTTTTTTTGCTTTCAATAAATATAAAAATAATTATAAAAATAAACTAATTAATAATATATTAATAAAAAACAAGTTAAACATACAACATAAAAATTTTATATTTAATATAAATAATTCGCAATATACAAGATCAACCCATTTTATGTTTAGAAATTTTCAAGTGAAAATGTAACAAATAAAAACGTACAATACAATAAATGGCACTAATCAACTAAGGACTCCTACTACGCTACGAAGGCTCCAGAAGCGTCAGAACCGTTTGTGCGGTCGTCGGGGCATCGTGGAAAGGAAGACAGGTTGCCGAACTGCCTCATGAAAGCGTCCATCTGCGCCCTCATCTGCTCTATGTATTCCGCCTGACAGCGTTGCTCTTCATCCCGCAGGCACTCTCTCTCCTCTAATTCCATCCGAGCGCGCTCTGACGCCTCCAGTCGCTCAGACATCTCTGTCGGTATGGCGGAAACCGCAGTATACCCAGATCCGGCGTGACGCGAGCTTTTCTCATAATAGAGAGAAGCTCCATCCTTGCCGAAACTGTATACCTCCCCCTTACGATACCCGTAAACCGTGTCAAAGAACACCTGGTTGGGATTCACCTCCGAACCGCTAGCCTGAGTCTCTGAAAGGTTTAGCGTATATTTTTTTTGTAAATTATGAAGTTAGTGCAAACAATTCAAAATAAAAACAATATAACATTGACAGGAAAATTACATGGCGTTTTATGAGTTTTCGCGCCTAAGTTCTATAAAAGCATCGTATTACGCATATTTTAAGCTCGTTCATGTCATATTTTACTCACTTGAGTTTCTTAGATCTTGATTTTATGGGTTTAGACACGAAAAATTGACATTTTAGCTCGTTTTGGGCGTTTTTTTGGATTTTCGCTCCTAACTTGTCACATTTCTATCGATTACTAGTTTTCAAACCTTAGACACGTCTTATTAGACACCATTATGCTTCCTAGATGTTGATTAAGTCAGTTAGAACGACATAAGACCATTTTACGCAAATACTTGACATTTTAGGCCATTTTTAAACGTTTTTTTGGCATTTTTGCTCCTAACTTGTCACATTTCTATCAATTACTATATTTCAAACCTTAGACACGTCTTATTAGACACCATTATGCTTCCTAGATGCTGATTGAGTCGGTTAGAACGACACAAGACTATTTTACGCAAAAAATTCACATTTTAGGCCATTTTAGGCGTTTTTTGGAATTTTTCGCTCCTAACTTGTCATATTTCTATCCATTACTAGTTTTCAAACCTTAGACACGTCCTAATAGACACCATTATTCTTCCTAGATGTTGATTGAGTCGGTTAGAATGACACAAGACCATTTTACCAAAAAATTCACATTTTAGGCCATTTTGGGGGGTTTTTTGGGATTTTTGTTTCTAACTTGTCACATTTCTATCCATTACTAGATTTCAAACCTTAGACACATCCTATTACACACCATTATACTTCCTAGATTTTTATTGAGTCGGTTAAAACGACACAAAACCATTTTACGCAAAAAATTGACATTTTAGGTCATTTTAGATGTTTTTTGGGATTCTCGCTCCTAACTTGTCACATTCCTATCCATTACTAGTTTTCAAACCTTAGACACCATTATGCTTCCTAGATGTTGATTGAGTCGGTTAGAACGACACAAGACCATTTTATGCAAAAAATTGACATTTTAGGTCATTTTGGACTTTTTTGGGATTTTCGCTCCTAACTAGTCACATTTCTATCTATTACTAGTTTTCAAACCTTAGACACATCCTATTAGACACCATTATGCTTCTTAGATGTTGATTGAGTCGGTTAGAACGACACAAGACCATTTTACCAAAAAAATTGACTTTTTAGGCCATTTTGGGGGGTTTTGAGATTTTCGCTCCTAACTTGTCACATTTCTATCCATTACTAGATTTCAAACCTTAGACACGTCCTATTAGACACCATTTAGATGTTGATTGAGTTGGTTAGAACGACACAAGACCATTTTACCAAAATATTCACATTTTATGCCATTTTTGTCATTTTTTCGGATTTTCGCTCATAACTTGTCACATTTCTATCCATTGCTAGTTTTCAAACCTTAGACACATCCTATTAGACACCATTATACTTCCTAGATGTTGATTGAGTCGGTTAAAATGACACAAGACCATTTTACCAAAAATTTGACATTTTAGGCCATTTTGGGGGGTTTTTGAGATTTTCGCTCCTAACTTGTCCCATTTCTATCCATTACTAGATTTCAAATCTTAGACACGTCCTATTAGACACCATTTATATGTTGATTGAGTCGGTTAGAACGACACAAGACCATTTTACACAAAAAATTGACATTTTAGGCCATTTTGGACTTTTTTTGGGATTTTCACTCCTAACTTGTCACATTTCTATCCATTTCTAGATTTCAAATCTTATACACGTCCTATTAGACACTTTTATGCTTCCCACATGTTGATTGAGTCGGTTAGCACGGCACAAGACCATTTTACGCAAAAAATTCACATTTTATGCCATTTTTGGACATTTTTTTATGGATTTTTGGTCCTAACTTGTCACATTATTATTCAATACTAGATTTCAAACCTTAGAAACGTTTTATTAGACACCATTATGCTTCCTATATGTTGATTGAGTCGGTTAGAACCACAAAAGATCATTTTACGCAAAAAAACACATTTTAGGCCATTTTGGGCGTTTTTTGGGATTTTCGCTCATAACTTGTCATATTTCTATCCATTACTAGTTTTCAAATCTTAGACATGTCCTATTTTGACACCATTATGCTTCCTAGATGTTGATTGAGTCGGTTAGAACGACACCATACCATTTTACCAAAAAAATCACATTTTAGGCCATTTTAGGGGTTTTTTAGATTTTCGCTCCTAACTTGTCACTTTTATATCCATTACTAGATTTCAAACCTTATACACGTTCTATTAGACACCATTATGCTTCTTAGATGTTGATTGAGTCGGTTAGAACGACACAAGACCATTTTACGCAAAAAATTGACATTTTAGCCATTTTGGACATTTTTTTGGATTCTCGTTCCTAACTAGTCACATTTCTATCCATTACTAGTTTTCATACCTTAGACACATCATATTAGACACCATTATGCTTCCTTGATGTTGGTTGAGTCGGTTAGAACGACACAAGACCATTTTATCAAAAAATTCACATTTTAGGCCATTTTGGGCGTTTTTTTGGGATTTTCGTTCCTAACTTGTCACATTTCTATCCATTACTAGTTTTCAAACCTTAGACACGTCCTATTAGACACCATTATACTTCCTAGATGTTGACTGAGTCGGTTAGAACTACACAAGACCATTTTACCAAAAACTTGACATTTTAGGCCATTTTGGGTGGTTTTTGGGATTTTCGCTCCTAACTTGTCATATTTCGATCCATTAATAGATTTCAAACCTTAGACACATCCTATTAGACACCATTANATTGCGTCGGTTAGAACTACACAAGACCATTTTACGCAAAAAATTGACATTTTAGGCCATTTTGGACTTTTTTTGGGATTTTCACTCTTAACTTGTCACATTTCTATCCATTACTAGATTTCAAATCTTATGCACGTCCTATTAGACACTATTATGCTTACCACATGTTGATTGAGTCGGTTAGCACGACACAAGACCATTTTACGCAAAAAATTCACATTTTATGCCATTTTTTGACTTTTTTTGGGATTTTCGCTCCTATCTTATCACATTTTTATTGATTACTAGATTTCAAACCTTAGAAACGTCCTATTAGACACAATTATGCTTCCTAGATGTTGATTGAGTCGGATAGAACCACACAAGACCATTTTACGCAAAAAAAAACACATTTTTGGCCATTTTGGGCGTTTTTTTTGGGATTTTCGCTCATAACTTGTCACAATTCTATCCATTACTAGCACTAGTAGAAAAAACCTCAGCTTTAAAGGGTTAAAAGCTACGGTTATTAACAAAACCGCAGCATTTGGGGCTTGATTTCAAAATGGGGCATGGCTTATTTTGCAAAAGCTGCGGTTTTAATAGAAAACCGCAGCATTTAGGCCCAAGAGTTTCAGCCCAATTAACACAAAACATGCGGCCCTTTATATCATCCCAACCCCAATCATTTCTCACCTAAACCTACTAAGCCCTTATTCTCTCTCTCACTCGTCTACATCTATCCTTCGCCGCTCTTTTCTTTCTCTCTCCTCTTTCCTTTCCCTCTCTTCTTTCCTTTCCCCTCTATCCTCTATTCCCTCCTCTTTCCTTTCCCTCTCTTCTTTCCTTTCCCCTCTATCCTCTATTCCTCTCCTTCCACCGCGTCACCTCTAATTCTCTCTCACTCATCTCTCCTATTCTCTCTCACGTCACTTTTTTACTTCTTTCTCCTCTTCGCGTCACCTCCGACAACGTCGTTGCCTTTCATCGCGCCACCTACGACAACGCTGCTGCCTTTCCTCGCGCCACCTAYGACAAYRYTGYTGCCTTTCCTCGCGCCACCTCCGACGYTGTTACTTTTATTTGCGCCGMCTCCGCCGTCGTTGCTTTGTCGCGAGATCTTGGGTTTTGTTAAGTTAAGTTTGTATWTTTATGAATTGTTATTTTGATTTCTGGGTTTGGGTGAATGGATCTGGGTTTTATTTTAATTTTATTTGTGATTTGATTTCTGATTTTAATTTTTCTGTTTTCATTCGTAATTGGGTTTTCGATTTCAATTTCAAAATTAGGGTTTGAATTTTTTTTCCCGATTTCGTTTTGAAATCTATTTTCGTTCGTAATTAGGGTTTGAAAATTTGTTATTTTTCCAGATTTTCGATTTTTTTGTAGATCTCGTTTTTATTCCCTCCTCTAATTCTCGTCACTGATTATTATATCAGGTCGTCTGTAATGGAGTTCTGATCATGAATATTATTTTCTTTGTTTTTTGATGTTTTGATTATGAAATTTATGTGATTATTTGATTATTAAAGTTATGATTATTATTCTGATTTTTTTAAAAGTTCTGGTTTTTGTTGTTGTAGATCTATAACAATTGTTCAATTTGTTCTAGGGTTTTTGTTTCGATACTTATAAGCTCTGGTTTTGTTGGTTTTCGGGCCTTTTTAAAAAAAATTGATTTTTATTGTTCAGGTTTTTTTTGGCCTTTTCATGTTTTTTTGGGTTTATGAATTTATTTTCCTTTTTCTGTGTTTATGAATCCATCTACTATTTTCTGGGTTTATTGGTTTTTATTTGATGTTTTGGTTTTTTCGTCAATTTCAATTTTATTTGTGATATTTTTAGCTTTTCGGTTTTTGAATATTTCCGCACTTTTATCATTCTTAGTGAATTTATACTACTTTGTTTTTGGTTTTTATTCATAAATTTTCAACATTTTTTTGTGAGGTTCATTTCTGTAAAGATTTTTCGGCCTTTTTTAATTTTCTGGGTGTGGGTTTGTGAGGTTCGTTTGTTTTAGATTTGTTTGTAAATTGTTCACTGTTAAACGTTTTTCTGTTAATTTTTTTTGCAGGGAGCTGTGAGCCTGTGATATTATTTCAAGTGCTACTTTGGGTTTTGTAGATGGTTGATGAAGTTGCCTTAGAATTTTTTTAGTTCATTTTTTGTAAAGTAATTATATTTTTATGTTGTAATAATTAGGTTTTGTATAATTAGTTATTGAATTATTTATGTAATATTTAATTTTAATGTAATTTTTTTAATAGAATCTATATCCAAGTATATATATAAGATTGTTTTTATTTTAACATTTTCTTAAATAATTCGTATTAGCTATTATGATTATATTAAGAAAAAATGAAAAGGAGCATTGAAAGGCTAACAAAAAACTGATAAGGAACATTTGACAAAAAGGCTGACCTCAGATTTTATTTTTAAAAAAATCAGTAAAAGCTGCGGTTTTTAAGTGCAGACCGCAGCATTCAGTGACTGAATTGTTGACAAAAAACAGATCAAAAGATGTGGTTTTAGCTAAAAACCGCAGCTTTTGTGTACTCAAAAGCTGCGGTTATATAACCACAGCTTTTGAAGGACTTTGTCAAAAGCGGGGCCAAAAGCTGCGGTTCAAAACCGCAGCTTTTGAGGCCTAAATAACCGCAGCTTTTGAGCTTTTTTCTACTAGTGTAGTTTTCAAATCTTAGACATGTCCTATTTTGACACCATTATGCTTCCTAGATATTGATTGAGTCGGTTAGAACGACACAATACCATTTTACCAAAAAAATCAAATTTTAGGCCATTTTGGGGGGTTTTGGGATTTTCGCTCCTAACTTGTCACATTTTTATACATATTAGATTTTCAAACCTTAGAAACGCCCTATTACACACCATTATGCTTCCTAGATGTTGATTGAGTTGGTTAGAACGACACAAGACCATTTTACGCAAAAAATTCACATTTTAGGCCATTTTGGGCGTTTTTTGGGATTTTCGCTCCTAACTTGTCACATTTCTATCCAGTACTAGTTTTCAAATCTTCGACACATCCTATTAGACACCAATATGCTTCATAGATGTTGATTGAGTCAGTTAGATCGATACAAGAGCATTTTACCAAAAAATAAATCACATTTTAGGCCATTTTGGGGTGTTTTGGTGATTTTCGCTCCTAACTTGTCATATTTATATCCATTACTAGATTTCAAACCTTAGACACGTCTTATTAGACACCATTATGCTTCCTAGATGTTGATTAAGTCGGTTTGAATGACACAAGATCAATTTACGCAAAAAATTCACATTTTAGGCCATTTTGGGCTTTTTTGGGATTTTCGCTCCTTAGTTGTCACATTTCTATCCATTACTAGTTTTCAAACTTTAGACACATTCTATTAGAAACCATTATGATTCCTAGATGTTTATTGAGTTGGTTAGAACAACACAAGACCATTTTACCAAAAAAATTGACATTTTAGGCCATTTTTGGCCTTTTTTGGGATTTTCGCTCCTAACTTGTCMCATTTCTATCCATTACTAGTTTTCAAACCTTAGACACGTCCTATTAGACACCATTATGCTTCCTATACGTTGATTGAGTCGGTTAGAACGACACAAGACCATTTTACCAAAAAATTGACATTTTAGGCCATTTTGGGCGTTTTTTGGCATTTTTCCTCCTAACTTGTCACATTTCTATCCATTACTAGTTTTCAAACCTCAGACATGTCCTATTACACACCATTATGCTTCCTAGATGTTGATTGAGTCGTATAGAACGACACAAGACCAATTCATAAAAAAACAATCTTATTCGTACTCATCGGCTTATACGCCGGAATTCCGCTCTAAACATCAAATGCAATTCATGAAAAGCAATCCTATTCGTACTCATCGGCTTATACGCCAGAATTCCGATCTAAACATCAAATGCAATTCATAAAAAAGCAATCCTATTTGTACTCATCGGCTTTTAAGTCGGAATTCCGATCTAAACATTAAATGCAAATCGTAAACAATTAAGAAATCAATACCATCACATCCTTGGCCTTTTTGCTGACCGGTTGCGGCTCCTTCCCTGGCACCTTCTTGAAGTGCGTGTTGAGGTACAATTCGGCAGCGTTAGGCAACTTCCCTCCAATTGCCTTAGCCACCACAAACAATTATACCATACGTTAGGTGACATAAAAAGAATTTAACGAACAAGAATTTAGTTATTTACGATACTAGAATTAAAAAAAAAGGATTTTTCCTCAGGTACCCCTGAGGTTTTTCTTACTTCCTCAGGTACCCCCGAGTTTTTAAAAACACCTCAGGTACCCCTCACGTTCGAGAAAATAGTTCAAATACCCTTAATGACCCAAAAACCGTTAAATAAGTTAACATCGTTAGTTTATTTCCCTAATTAACCCCTAATTATCCCACTTCATTCTTCAACCTCAACCCAAAACCTAGAAATTCACTACTCTTCAACTCAACCCAAAAAATTCAACCTAAATTACTTAATTAATCCACCCCTCTACCCACCACCACCAGTCCAGCCACCTCTCTGTTTCGCACCACCACCAGCCCAACCACCAGTTAATCTGCACCACCTCTACTATTTATTGCACCACCACTAGCCCAACCACCCCCTAATTTGCACCACCTCAAGCACCACCAAATTCGCCAACCACCACTAGAAAAATAGCACAATCATGACCCCCCTAATTCGCACAATCGTTCAATTGCAACCACCCTAATTCGCACAATCGCAACCACCCAACCACCCTAGTTCGTGTTCGATTTCTTTTTTTTCAATTTGGATTCGCGAGTTGATTTCAAGTGGTTGCGTGGGGTTCATTGGGTTTCGCTGGGTGGGTGGGATTCGTTGGGGTGGTGGTTCGAAGAAGCCGGGTTCATTGTGTGTGGTTTGACAAGGTGTGGTTCATTTGGATCAGGGTTGGTTCCAATTGGGCTGGGTGTGTTCGCTCGTGGGGTGGTGTTGCTGCCGGGTCACGTTGGAGTTCGAGGTGGTGGTGTTGGGTTGCGTTGCTTTAGTTCATGGTGGTGCTAGCTGATGGTTGGGATGGAATGAGTGGTGATGGTGGTAGGGGTGGAAATCGCTTAGAATTACAAGGTGATGAAATCCGATTCAATAGTTTTATGTTCAAATGTAAAATCTGGGGTTGGAGTTGAAGAGTAGTAAATTTCTGGGTTTTGGGTTGAGGTTGAAGAATGAAGTGGGATAATTAGAGGTTAATTAGGGAAATAAACTAACGGTGTTAACTTATTTAACGGTTTTTGGGTCATTAAGGGTATTTGAGGTATTTTCTCTAACGTGAGGGGTACCTGAGGCATTTTTAAAAACTCGGGGGTACCTGAGGAATTAAGCAAAACCTCAGGGGTACCTGAGGAAAAATCCCAAAAAAAAATACTAACCAATTTCTTAGCTCGCTGAATGGTGGAGACAGATCCCTAGCAATGAGATGCAGGGGCGATGACACTAGCGTTGCCGGCTCTCCTGTTTGCCTTGCACTGAGCTGACTTCTTCTTGGCTTTTTTGTCAGCCAGTCTATTCTTCAACGACTTATATAGCTCCTCTCTAAGCCACTCGGGTCGTCCCTTCCTCCTGTGAACGATGTCGTTGAAGAGGTCTTTCAGGCGCAGGGCAGCCTTGACGTCATAGGCTTTCCGGATTGTGCCCTCAAACTCAGGCTTCTAGCTGTACATTTTCTAAATTAGACAAAAACCAAAGAAATATGTTAACGTATAGGATTGTATAAAAAAACAAAAAACCACTATTTTTATGATATTACATAGTTCGTCTTTCTCACCTTCCACATGTCCCACCAATGATCCTTGGTAGCCTTATCTACCTCATTGTAGTTCTTCCAAGGCTGGTGGAAGTAAGCCCTCATTGCAGCTGTTACCGACCGAACAACATCGGGCGCATTGAACCTTGCACATAAAAACATAGTAAGATTAAACGACATACGAATACAAATTAATTAAAATAGTCACAACATTAAAAAATTCAATAACTTTAAAACTCACCATAAGCCAAGCGGGTCCAACTCTCGAACTGGAGCGGTGGACGGAGAAGGCTGAGAATCTGGAGTAGGCTCAGATGGAGAAGGCCGAGATGTAGAAGGCTCAGATGGAGGAGGTCGAGACGTAGAAGGCTCAGATGGAGGAGGACGAGACGTAGAAGGCTCAGATGGAGGAGGCTGAAACGTAGAAGACTCAGATGGAGGAGGCTGAAATGGACGAGGCTGAAACTGAGGAGGCTGAGACGGACCAGTAGACTCAGACACAGGATTAGTTTGAGATAGAGAAGCAGTCATGGAAGCCTGTAACGGAGTAGGCTGGAACGGAGGAGCCTCGGTACGTGGAGCCTGTAAAGATGGAGCCCCAAACTGGAGAGCACGAGCTACCCCGTGCTACGGACGATCCTGAGACGGTCGTCTCCTAGACAATTCAACCTGATGACCATGGTCACCAGGACGCATCGGCTGAGAATGATTTGGACGAGGCTGAATCTGAATCGGATGAGGCTGACCGGGAACTGTAGACTGAGACTGAGCCGGAGAATGATGGAACGCCTCGGATTGCTGCTCGGTAGCCTGCGACTCAGATGTCTCTCTCGTACCACCACGCCTTTTTGATGCCATGTTGCTGCATAAAGTAATAAGTTAATTATCCTCACGGTTAATAGTTATTGAAAGAAACCACAATCACAAATACAATTAACCAATAATGAATATTGCCCAGGCATTAATAAACGCGAAAAAAATCAATATATCCAAAACTAAACACTCAGAGTTAATATATTTAAGAAGCTCGAGGGGAAACTCAATAAATTTAAATTACTACAATTATTACAATAACCTTGTCTTTTGTTTCAAATGACAATAATCAGGATAGATATAATCAAAATAAATTTACATTACATCCTAATGAAACAAACTGAGGTCATCAACGTCTTCGTCATCGTCATCATCCATGTTTTTACTCCCATCACTACTAAGCTGCTCACCATTGTCACCATCGTCTTTAGCTAGACTCGGAATGACTTCATCTTCGTCATCATCACCCTCGATGACCTCGTAATCTGGTATCTCGTCCGGAGAACATAGACCTACGGGAACACGAGATGTTTCCTCTTGTAAAACATCTGATTCCACTGGTGCGTCAACCTCTAACCTAGCTTTTGTCTTGAACACAGCCCACCGCTGCACTTTGTCCCTCTTAGGTGCATAATACACTTGACTAACTTGGTATGACACAACAAAGGGGTCGTACCACGGGAGTCTCCTAGTATGATTGACCTCTACAAGTCTATATTTCTCATGAATGTTCATGCCCTTATCACAATCAAACCAAATGTAGTTGAACAATATCGTCTTGTACTCTACGTCACTCCCATGGTAAGACAAATGTATCACCTCTTCCAAAGTGTTGAATTAGTCAACCCCTCCTTGACTCTCAACACACACCCCATAATTCATGGTTGACTTGTTCCTACCGTAGCTTTGTGTGTGAAAATTGTACCCATTAACGTAGAATTGATTCCAAGTTGTCACTTGTTTTGAGGTGCCCATCGCAATAGCTCGTGTGACGTCATCAGCACTCTGTGTTTCAAACACCTAGATTTGTTGAGTAAGTTAGTAAATAAAATAAAGGTATGTAATTAACAAAGTGGGGAGTATAGGGATTGGGAAGCCTCACTTGTGTCTTTAACCATGCCAGGTATTGGGATTCGCATTTGATCCATACGTCATCCCTGTTTATTTGACGATTTGACTACACCATGTGATCCTCAAATTGCCTACAATATGCGCAAATTCGATGTTAGTCAACTAAGCCAGCATGCAACGTGCTTTTCTAATCTAAGATCGAACTACTAAGAAAATTACCTTTCATAGTCACTTAGAATGCCACAATTTGCGAGGATRTACAAATGGGCTCGGACGTACTCCTTGTCTGTCAACCAACGTTTACTACCACTCGTAGCTGGTCGACCACAATCCTCCCGAAACAATTCAGGGACATTGACACCATGTTGGCTTTCCACATCAGGGTATGCATTTCTACCCAAGTCCCTCGATTTTGTATCAACCTCTGACTGAAAATACTGTGAGCATATAGAACCTTCAACCCTTGCCTTATTCCCCACTTTACGTTTCAAGTGGTTAAGGAACCTATGAGAAAAAGACACATGAGTAATGTAAATGACACTTAAGAAATGATTAACGTGGTATAAATGATTATCGATCAATAACTCACCGTTCGAATGGGTACATCCATCTGTATTGAACAGGACCCCCAATGTAAGCCTCATGTGGCAAGTGTACCGGCAAGTGCTCCATGGAGTAAAAGAATGCCGAGGGAAATATTTTTGCTAACTTGCATAAGATCTCAGCAATGTTGTTTTGCAGCCGCTTCATCTCACTCAACATGATAGTGGGAGCACACAAGTCACGGAAGAATTGGCTGATTTCGGTTATTGCCTTCTAAATATGAAGTGAAAGCAACTCATGTAGGCAAACAGGCAACAACCACTCCATAAATACATGACAATCGTGACTCTTCATTCCATAGAGCCTATTTTTCTATCAACAAATCGGCTCAAGTTCGAAGCATACCCGTTAGGAAATCTCAAGTCTCAAATCCATTCACATAATACCTTCTTCTACTCCTTGTCAAGTGCGAAAGGTGCCTTGGGCATCAACTCATTACCCTTACCATCATCAATGAGCTCCAACTCTCGCCGCCTACAGACAATCTTCATGTCTTTCCTCGCATTAACAGTGTCAGACGTTTCGTCTTTCATGTCCATGACGGTGTTGATGAGCTGCTCGAAGAAGTTCTTCTCGATATGCATGACATCTAAGTTGTGCCGAAGTAACAAATCCTTCCAATATGATAGGTCCCACGGACAAGATTGCTTATCCCATCCCATTTTTTTCTTCTTCATCAATTGCTTCAAAGCATCAAGACCATCAGTGACTCTCGATAAGTCCTTCACAATCTGCCACAATTCCTCACCTGACATGATATGGGGAGCCGGGTCATTTTCTACTCTGTTCTTACAAAAAGTTATCTTCTTCTTTCGGAAGGGGTGGTCGGAATCTAAAAATAGAGATGACAATCAACCATGATACTTTGCGCCATGTTTAGCCAAATCAAGCTTACTTTTCTCATGCAATATGGACAAGCTTAAAACAGAGGGGCTCAACTACAACATACCATAACTGCTGGAAAGTCATGATAGTCCACAAAAACATGCGCGCAGATTGAAATTTTGCTTCTTTGAGATGTCATACGTCAAGGAAACCGAACACCAGCTGCTTGCTCCGTCAGCTCAAGGTTGCATGTAGACATCCAAGTTGCTCTTCGATTGTTTTGGCATAGGGGAAGAAGCAAGGAAAGGAAAATGAATGGTTTTTGTCAAGCAATTGGAGCGGTGACATGTGTATAGGTGTGGTGAGAATAGGCAACAGAGATTGTTTCCAAATTCCCGAATTGAAAACCATCGGTGCACAACCAAGTCTGACATTTACGACGCTCGAATGCAAAGTCCATAAAAGTGTTGTCGAAATGCTTCAAGCTTCACTGTCATTGGGTGAGCCATGTTCTTGCCCTCAGATGACTTTCAGAATTGCATGTATAGACTCACAATGTTTCTAGTGGCAAACATCTTTTGCAATCGCGCTGTTATTTGGAAATACACCAGAAAGCTGCGCGGGAACCAAAGTGTCCATTCGACGTCTCATATACCGTTAGACCCAATGACGACCTTATCAAGGCTCGACATCATCCTGCAATAAGATGCATCCTTTGAGCATGCGTGTATCCTTTCGTGAGGAAGCAATATCCCTTTGAGATACCTTCTTTGTGTCGTAGTAGGTGTTTACACTTAGTTTTTTGATTGCTGAGGAGCGATCACTCAACAATGACCAATACCATCTACACACTGTGAGGCAAGTTGTACTCAAAACTTCAAATTGATATTCTGAAGCCATCTCCAACACTGAGATGTTGTCCATCATACAACAGTTGCTCGGCTGCCTTGAGCACTCGAAGAACATCTTGTTGCCTTTGCTTCCTTCTTCGGACCGAATTTGCCTCTCAGAATGATTGGTCCACGTTGTTCCGAAAGCATCGACAACCATTTCCGGTAAGGATTCGGTTGAAGTAGAGAACGAGGTGGACCTCTACCACCCTTTCACTGTGACATAACCATTCATAATAGTTCGAAGTGAACCCTTCTTATACAATGTACTTTTAAGTCGAGCACGTCTAAATACTTCAAGTTTTACACGAACACACAGACATCTTATCTTGTCCCGTATTGAGGTTGGGGTGCTGTTGAGCGAAGGCAAACAAACTGATTCACCCTTCGATGACACATCCTGAAGTATGCGGTTCTGATCGTGTCTATTGTACATCCACTCACTCTCCTTCCTTTTCTTTCGATTAAGCCTATTCTAAGCCATTAAAAATATCAGTTCAAAGGATTCAAACATCCTTCAATGTTTCACTCTATCTTATTTAGCTTTCTTATTTTTTTTAAAGCTTTTATGTGACGCACATGTATATATATAAATATAGTATATATAATTATATATTATTATTTATATATATATATAATATATATATATATATATATATATGTATATATATATATATATATATATTATACTATATATATCTCGGTCGTTTAGGGAACGAAAATGGTTGAATTTGGCTATTTTCGCGCCTCATAAGAGTTTAGTTGCCCAAAATATATTTGTTTTTATACAACATTCAAGTTTATTTTCATTATTCAAACTATGAGAAAATTGCAAAAGAAAGTAACATAATTCAACATTTCAACTCAATACAACAAACTATAATAATATATAAAATATTGGCGTTATTCATATTCAACTTAAATACTTAATAATACATACTTAATTACATACATAAAAACATAATACGTAAACCACAACACACCACACATCACACATACATACATACTAATACATACATACATACATAATCATATCACATACATACATACAATACTACAAATACATACATACATACATACTACATACATAACATACATACATAATACATAATACATACATCATACATACATACATACATAATACTATACATCATACATAATAACATAATACACATACATACATACATACATATACATACACAACACACAACACACATACATACAACAAACACAACACCACACACACACACACCACACACACACACAAACCACAACACACAAACACACACAACACCCACATACATACATTTATACATACCTACCACAACACATACATACATCTACATACATACATACATACATACATACAACATACATATATACATACATACATACATACATACTAATACATAATAACATAATACATACATAATACATATACATACATCATACATCATACATACATACAACATACATCATACATACATACTACATTTATACATACATACACAACACACACAACACCCACACACACACATCACACACATACACACACAACCAGACCACACAACAAACCCATACACACAAACACAGAACAGACACAAACGACAAACAACACACACACACACACCACAACACACACACACCACACACACACGCACTGCACACCACACAACCACACACACACACCAACACACACACACACCACACAACACACACAAACCACACAACAACACACACACACCACAACACACACAAAAATCCCTAAGGCATGGAAATGATACTTCCAAAGGAGTCTTTTACTGTTAGTAAGGCAAATTTCTAAAAAGAGATTTTCATTTATCTTTTGAATTACTCATATAATCCTATGAATTTGATTTCGCATTGGAAACTATTCTAGGAGAAGTTCGAATCCGTGTTATTGATTTCGGTCTTGGTTTGACATGGTTTACGCGTTATTGGTTCCGGAAGAGTTAATATTCTATTAGCTAAACTTTCTTACCCTGCCCACAACAAACACACACAACACACACAACACACACAACACAAACACAACAAACACACACACAACGACACACACGCAGCACACACAACACACACACACACACACACACACACACACACACAAACACACACCCACACACACACACACACACAACACAAAAATCCTAAAGGCATGGAAGAATGACTACTTCCAAAAGGAGTCTTTTACTGTTAGTAAAGGCAATCTCTTAAAAAAGAGATTTTCATTTTTTTTGAATTACTCATATATATCTATGAATTTGATTTCGCATTGGAAACTATTCTAGAGAAGTTCGAATCCGTTTCGTTCGGATATTGATCGTCTGGTTTTTGACATGGTTTTAACGCGTTATTGGTTCCCGGAAGAGTTAATATTCCTATTAGCTAAACCTTTCTTACCTGCCACACCAACACAACCACACCACACACACACACACACAACACAACACAACAACACACACAAGACACACCACACAACCAATCAACAACACACACACACACAACACACCAACACACACACACAAACAACACAGACACACACACACACACACACACACACACAAACATACACACACACACACACAACACAACACAACAACACACACAAATCACAACAACACACACATACACAACACATCACACACCACAACACATACAATTAACATACCTTTTTACACATACACATAAACATACAACACATACATATACATAACATCCACACAACATACATAACATATACATAAGTACATACTACATACAATACAATCCAATAACATTACCACACGACATGCCCATGCAACATAACATAATACACACAACACACACACATCACACACACAACACACAATCACACACACACACAAACACACACACACACACTAACACACACAGCAACAACACACACACAGCAAAATCAGAACAACCACAAGACACACACACCACCACACACACAACAGCCATGCATGCCATGCAGATACATACCACACACAAACACAACACACACCACAACACAACAACACACACACTACCACAACCACACACAAACAAACAACAATCACACACACAACACATAATACATATTTTATACATACATACACAAACATACATACATACATACATACATACATACCATACATCATACATCAACATACACATACATCATACATACATACATACATTTTACATACATACACACACACAACACACACACAACACACATCACACACACACACACAACACACACACACACACACACACCACACACAATAACAGACAACACCACACAACAATCCACACAACCACAACACAACACACACACAACACACACACACACAACCACACACACACAACAAAAATCCTAAGGGCATGGAAGAATGACTATTCCAAAAGGAGTCCTTTTTACTGTTTAGTAGGCAAATCTTTCTAAAAAAAGAGATTTTCTTTACTATTTCTTGTAATTACTCATATAAATCCTATGAATTATTTCGCATTGGAAACTATTCTAGGAAGAAGTTCGAATCCGTTTTCGTTCGATATTGATCGGGTCTTGGGGTTTGACATGGTTTACGCGTTATTGGTTCCGCGGAAGAGTTATATATCCTATTAGCTAAACCCTTTCTTACCCTGCCCACAACAAAACACCACACACAACACACACACACAACCACAACACACACACACACTCCAACACACACACACCACACACACAACCACACCACACACACAACACACACACACACACACACACGCATGCATGCATGCACACACACACATTCAACACAACTACATACACACACACACACACACACACACACAACATAACACACCATAAACAAAAAAGTGCACAAACACCACAACCACGCACACACATACATAATCAATACAGATACATTTATACATAATACATCATAATATAATATTACATACATATAACATAGTACATACATACATACATACATACATACATAAACATACATACATACACTTTAATATTAAAAAAAATATCATAAAATTAATCAAAAAAAACCCAAAAATTAAACAAAACTCAACAATTTAAAACCAAAATTAAACAAAACTCAACAAAAATTTAACTAAAATTTAAAGTTATTTTAAGAGAAGATGAAAAGACCTTAAGGGAATGTGAAAACAACTCCCAAAATCAGAAAGTTCGTCCATAATTCGAGCTACTTCAAGGCCAAAAACCACAATTCAGATTTTTGAAACAAAAATTAATTACAATAAGCACTAAAATTAAATAATTGCAGAAAATTGAAAAAAATAAAAATAAATCAAACCCTAACCAAGAAGAGAGGAGTGGCGGTGGTGGAGTGGCAGCCATATCGCAACCACAACAGCGGCGAGGAGAGAGAGAAGGGAAGCATGGGCAGCGGTGCAGCAGCAGCGCAAAGAAGAGAGAGAGGGAAGGAGAAAGAGAGAAGGAAGGAGAGAGAGAGTAAGGGTCGCCGAAGTGGGGTTTGGGTTTTGGTTCGAAGAGAGAGAGAGTGAGTTGTGAGTGGGGTTTGAGTTGTGTTCGAAGAGAGTGAGTCGAAAGAAAATAGGGTCAAAATTTAGAGGGTCGAAAAAGAAAAGTTTTTGGACTCTTTTTATTTAAAAAAAAATTTACCGACCGAAATATCGGTCGGTAAAGTTTTTGGATTTTTTTTAATTTTTGGGGCTGATGGAGGCATATAATCTCAAGGATTTACCGACCGACAAGTCGGTCGGTAAATTACACCAACCGATTTTTTTTGGTCGATAGATTCGGTCGGCCTTAGGCGAAATTCTAGTAGTGTAACCACTTTTAACCACTTAGTCTCTTGGGATTCGTCCCTGACTTACCCTACTACATAGTTGGGAGGATTAGTTAGGTATATTCTTATCTTTGTTAGGTGCGCGACACGCCTTTCATTCACACAATTAGGATGCAAACGGACAAACTACTGATCCATTGAGGGTTGAACTAGGCTACGCTATGCTACGCTATATTAAATTATACTTGGCTATTAAGTCAAGTGTGGCTAAGAGAAGCTAAATGCTAAAGAGAAAATAGATTGCTGTTGTTGTTGTTGTGTTTTTGGTATCTAATCCGACTGTGCCTATTTATAGCCCCGAAGGTGAAGATCGTGGGTGGAAGTTATCCWTCTTGACGTTTCCTTACCGCCTCTTTTTATATTTCGAGTCCTRATACTTCCCTCCAAATCTGCTATCGCTTGTAACTCATGGGCCGTCCATTATTGGGCTTGCACGATGGGCCACTCCCATCATAACTTCTTTCTATCGTCGTTGCGTTATATCGCCAGAACGGTCCATTACTCAGGAAATGTCACACATCGCCAGTCTCTCAACTGCTTCGATCATCGCTAGTCACTTTTCATGGTCAAAACTCCTTTAACTAATTAGTCAACAGAATATTTTTAATCCGTACAAATTGCCCCTTAATTTGCAAAGACGATATCATTTGAGTTCTTGCGAATTAATGTTCCAATCCAGAGGACTATAATTTTCATCTTAATGCTTTTGTTATTAAAATGATCTTATATATCCATACGGTTATATTTTGTGATCACCTTATGTTTGCAAAATTAAAATAAGTTGGTAATAAGCTTGAATGAGATAATGCACAATTAAATTTACGCGACTTCAAGAATTACATTTACCTTCTATTGGGAAACTACTTGGAAGCCAAAGTCATAAATCGATACATTACCCGTGTAAAACCATCATTACAAAACATCATTGTATATGACATCTGCATGTTTGATCATTAATACTGTTCATCATTAATGAAAAGCGTATTATACTTTGCAAATAAAAGATATTCATTTAAGGCAAATATTTCCTTCAATTTCCATTAATAACATAAACATTCAGAAGTACAACTGTAACATTGCGATGCGATCTTTTTTGACAAAAGATTCAGAAATAGTATATTCTAAATTATGACAATATTTTGAACTACTACTGCTATGACATACCAAAAAGAGTCAGATAGATTGACATTTCAAAAACAAATCTAGATCTATATGCATATATATACTTATTTTGATAACCTTCTACATAATAAGCACAACCATCGGGGCGTCAAGGAGTCGAGCGATGACRTGCATGACATCCTCACGCTCGAGATATCCTTCAAAATCATCATGGTCATCCAAGAGCGGTCATGTCCCAATTCACATACCTTCGCCACTTGATGTAGTCATCCCACATTTGGCGACAACTCTTGTAACGTATTATTTGAATAGCTAGCATCGATAGGCCCCTTAGCCAACAAGACCTCATAATATTAACCTCTTCGACACACACTTCAGGTGCTGTCGCTTCTTACCTCTAACTGCGTCATCAGGATCCTCTTCTGGATCTCCCAGATCATTGTTTGGTTCCTTCTTAAGCTACTGCCTTAACTTTTCCAAGAAACTCCTTGTTTCTCGATGCCTTTCTTTTCCTATCTCTCAGCTCAAATGGAAAAGAGGAGAGGTTTTTCTTAACGCTTGACCACATTAGACCTTCAAACCCTTGAGACCTGACTTTACTAATCACATCAAAATGAAAGTCCATCGTTGGCTTAGAAAATTGATTTAACGAGAATCATTAAATAAAAAGACTTAAGAACACATACCACAATGACACATAGATGATCAAAATTGGTAAACCATCATTTGAATTAGCGGTTTTCATAAAAATGTCAAAAAAAAGTGATAACGTGGACAATATTCATGAAATTATTAAAAGTTGGGCTGTATTTTGGAAATTAGATGCTTGCCAACCGTATGCAAGGAAAGACCTCCATTGAACCCCAGCCTAACCTTCGTTAGCAAAGTGAAGAGCTAAATCACGCCCACAATACTCCGTATTTCGCCCGCGTAATTTTGTTAATTTCCTTTTTTACCCTTCCCTCTTTAATTTGCCCATTCTGCTACTGCATTCATCTCAATTCCCAAACTCCTTCTTCATTCAACCAAATCTAAAATTTTCTCACTCACTGACTTARTATCCCGCCACCATCTCTGGCCACCACCACCACCGTAGGCCTGATAAATGGCCTCGAAGTCCCACAAACGGCTCAATTTAAACCCCCCACCCTCCGGTCGGCCGCCTAAACCGCCGTCGGCCAAGGTACGTGTAACTTTTGTTTTTTTTTATTTTTTGAATGATTATGGTTCGGCCTATAGGAACGAACCACCGACGGTGGGTTCGGCCTGGGCCACCAAACCTCCGACAGTGGGTTCGGCCTACAAGGCCGGACCCACCGTGGGAGGTTCGYTGGCCCAGACCAAACCCACCTTCGGTAGTTCGTTCCTATAGGCCGAACCATACCCTCTTCGTGAGGTCTTTTGATTTTTTTTATTATTTTTTTCAACTTTATATTCATAAATTAAAATGCACAAGTAATGTGATTGATTATTTGAAAAAGAATTAATTAATTACTAATATATGCTCACATTAATTGAAAATTTTAGTTTAATTTTTTTTGTGATGTATGATGTTTTAAGTTAATATATTTTGTTATTTTTTTGGTTAAATTATGCTTCAATGATCATATTTTGTTATAATATTGTGTAATTATTTGAAAAAGAAACCCTTATTAATTATTTACATTTGTTACTATTACTTCTAAGATTAATTTAAATAATTTTCTTATTATAGTTAATGTTTTGGTTAATTGTATTACGCTAATATTGTTCCTTTGCGTGTAGTTATTATTAGTGATAGTGTTAGTTTGGAATAGTTCATGATAAATTTTGCGTTAAACTCGGTCTTTAAGTGTTGTTAGTATTTTTATTCAAAAATTTTAGAATTGCAAGTGATGTTAGTTATTATTTGCATATTCTAGTCGCCGCCGTTTAAGAGGTTGAACATTGAGATTGCCGAAGATTGTGACAATGTGGCTGACTCTAAACCTCGTCATACTAAGACTAGGGGGGTTAGTGATCTATTAGACGTGAGAGGAGTGAGAAACTTAAGTGTGTTAAGACTGTCGTTGATGGGGCTGAGGTTGGTTTAGAGGGTGAGGTTGAGGATGATGACTTGTGGGATGATATGGGTGCTTATTCGGGTTCATCGGAGTCTGAGCAAGAGGTAATTGGTTCTAGCTGACCAATCCTCACAAGGTGATGCTGAAGAACTATTTTAGGAGTTAGATGTGGTTCTACATGGGATTGGGGGTGAGAACGTAGAAGAGGAAGAGGGTGATGCTTCAAAAGCATCGTCAGTGCATTGGATAAAGGGTAAGCGGGGTAGGTTTGTTGGTTCTAAGGCTAGTTCTTCGAAGGGGGACAACAAGTCAAGTAAGACTAAGAATGATGGTTCATGAGTAGTCAAGGGTCCTATGGGCGGGGGTCCATGTGATGGTTCTCTCATTCCTAGCTACGGAGGTCACGTCGCTGTAGATATTTGGGATGGTGTGGAACGCAAGGTGTTGAGATGTCAAAATCGCGTGCACTCACATAAGGACCTGCAGAAGTGGAGARTAGAGGAGATGAGTGCAGACATGAAGGTGGCTTTGAAAGAATCTGGGCTAGAGCACCTTCCTCTTGTTGCGTACGCTTCCATCGACGCACCCCTGATATCTGCCTTCGTTGAGAGGTGGCAACCCGATACAAACACCTTTCATATGCCTTTTGGGGAGATGACTATCACATTGCATGATGTATGGAATATTCTACGCATTCCGATAGATGGTCGAATTGTGGAAGCTGTTGGGGCTAATGTTCCTTTGTTGACGATGTACATGGAGCTGCTACAATTGACTGAGGAACAATTGTTCAAAAAACCTTCCCCTATTTGGTTAAAAGGATTGGTCACAGTAGATGATATCTTATGTCGGGTTGCGAAAATGGAAAGGGCCCCAGATGTTGTAATAAAGGGGTATCTATTATGTGTTCTAGGCACCACATTATTCACTYAGAAGAGCGGTTCAAGATTGATGGCTCATCTCCTGCATGAGTTAGATATAGATGTTAGTAGGATTGTAGAATACTCTTGGGGATCTGCTGCGTTAGCCTTTTTATATCGACYGCTTGGGATAGCATCTAGGGCAGAGTGTGTAGGGATTGGTGGATTTTTGACGCTTCTACAAGCGTGGATTTATGAGTATTTCCCTTGTTTTTGTCATCGACAGGGCTCTCTTGCTATAGCAGACAGTGATGCTCGTTGTGCCCGATGGAGTTGCGGAAAAAGCGAGAAGGACCATCATCGACTAATTAGTTACAGGACAAGACTAGATCAGATGACAGCTAGCGAGGTAATTTTGGAATTTGTGTTTGCAATCATTAATTTTTTTCAACTATGTTTTTGTTTGCGTGTAATGGTTTTATATTTTAAATGCAATTGGACTCTAACGAATCTCTATTTCAATTTTAGGTGGTGTGGCTACCTTTTGGGCCTAAACCAGAGGTGACAGTGCCACGTACTGTGTTCCTCGGTCGCATAGCATTTCGTAGCATTGTTGAGGCATATAACCCCGACCGAGTGTTAAGGCAGTTCGGGCGTATTCAGTGTATTCCACCAGTACCTGACTTGCCAATTAAGGCTTCCCGACCACGCAACGTGAAGGCGTATGATGTCACTTGGGACGTTCGAGGACTTGCAAGATCGTGGAACAAATATGTGTTGAGTTATGGGTACACCACAGGTAACCATCAGAGATTGAGCGACCCAGAGGCTGCACTATTAGGTCRTAACTGGTGCGTTGAGGAATACATGGATTGGTTTTTCCTATATTCTCATCCTATACTAGTTCGTGAAGGATCTGGGTGTAGCAATTTAGTAGGCAACCTTTGGACACACACGGATTACGTAAGTTTAACAACTAATTTATTTTGTTACTTTACTGTCGCTTTATATTATTCTTTAACAAGTTATTTGTATTCCAGTGGATGAGCAGGTGCGTAGATGTCATGAAAGGTTTGATGAGTGAGGTTGACAATGAGTCAAGCCCATACACATTAGAGGCGAAGGCAATCATATCCGATTGGGAAGACTTATTGTCATAACTATATTTGTATGATTTAGGTTGATTTTGTTATGACTTTAAAATGGACTTTGATGTTTGGACTTTGTTATGTATACTATGTTTTGGGACTGCTAATAGTTATATCTGTATTCATTGTTAGACTTTCTACTTGTCAATTTATAATAGATTAAAACACGACAATTTCTCAACAATCGTATCATAAGGTTATAAGCTAGGTTGCACTAAAACGGATATGGACAAGGACATGACACAGGTACAGGAAAATGCCAACTTAAAAATAGCGGACACGGGGACACGAAAATAGTAATATAATAAATATATCAAATTAAAGATAATTTTACAAGCTTTCATTTAATATAGGTAAATCAATACTTTAACAACATAAAACTCATATAAAATGCAAATAAGTAAAAGGTTAATGATAAAAATGTTATACAAACCAAACTAATAAGTGACCTGAGTAGTTTAAAGGTAAAATAATAACATAAATTGCAAATACTAATAGCAAAAAAAAAAAGTAACTCATTTTTATACTCGTACTACCTAAGAAAATAAAACTGATACAAGAATCAAAGGTCTTAAAATATTGGTCAAACTCTTTCTTCCCCAATGCCTGTTACTTTCAAACCCTTACTTCCTCATTTTTTGTTCCCCTTCTGTCAAACCCGTCACATTTCCTAAAAAAAACCCACACTCTCTCTATCATAATTGGGGTTTGCTCCGATAAGGGTCTCTGGCGAGCAGGCGACTCCGATCTGGACCTCCGGCGAGCAAGCGATCCCAACTCCGATCCGGGCCTCCGACGAGCAGCAGGCCAACAGTGTGAGATAGCCGTGCAAGAGAGAGAAGAGTACTGCTGGGGTTGGTAGGTTAATTGGGTTTTTTGGGGGYYAAATGAAAGGAAAGATTAAGTTGTAAGGGTTTTAGAAATAAAAACAGGTTTTATTTTCTCATTTAAGGACTTCGCGTGTCCGGTCCGTGTCCTTCCCGTGTCCGTCGCGTTTCCTCACCGTGTCCAAGTGTCCAAAAATATATTAAAATATTGGACACGTTATTTGGCGTGTCGGACACAAATTTTCACGTGTCCGAAGCGTGTCCGTGTCTAGAGGTGGGTAACGTGTCGTGTCGTGTCATTTTCGTGTCGTGTCACTCACATAAACGGGTTGGATCCCTTCAACCCTAACCAGACCCGTTTAACAAACGCGCCGTGTCGTGTCAACCCGTTTAACTTAAACGGGTTGATACCCTCGACCCAAACCCGCTATTAACAGGTCATTTTCGTGTCGAGTTAGCGTGTCACGTCTTTTTTACATACTAATGTATATAACTAGGTGAAATCGTGTCGTGTCGTGTTAACCCATTTATTTAAACGGGTTGAAATTCTCAACCCTAACCCGACCCGTTTAATAAACGTGTCGTGTCGTGTCAACCCGTTTACATAAACGAGTCAAGATCCTCAACCCAAACCCGTTAATAACGTGTCGATTTCGTGTCGTGTTAGCGGGTCGTGTTGCTTTTGACCACCTCTATCCGTGTCCGACACGTGCCCGACACAGGACACACAGGTTGACAGCCGTGTCCGTGCATCCTAGGTTATAAGTCAAATAAAACGGATCTTTGATAACTACTATACTGAGTCAAAACATGCTACGACAAATCAACCGAATCAAGCCATTTCGCGACTCTTTGCGCATACAGGGCATCCCATCCACGAATAGTCTCATCCCGAACCTGGTACCAAAGCAAAGCTACAGGTGGCAACGGACTATTCGGAGACAAGAAAAGTCGAATATAATGTCTCCTCGAAGGTATGTATCCAATAGCTAGCTCTCCGGTTGGTCTAGTCACCGTGGAAGGACGGTGCCATGGCAGGATCGTGGCACAAGCTGTTAAATTACCATCTAAAACACAGAACAACGACACCGCAACATTCCAAATTTGCTTGATCGGGAATAAATCTGACATGACTTGCATCCAATGGTCTTCTCCCACGGGACCACCATCCCACCTGATTCTTTGAACTGCCCCTAAATCAGCAAAATAAACTCTGCAATACAAGGGCTTTGTTGTTACCTCATTTGCAATCATTTCATGTACCAAAGGCCATTCATTTTGGTCGTTCTTGAACCAATCCACAACTACTCTGAAGCCACAACTACCATCTCCGACGACATCAACTAGTCGGTCAATAAATGGTAAGATTATTGAAGGAAACTCCCTAGTGTACCAGTAGTCGTCTATGCTCATGGGTTTAACTAACATATATACAAAAATATACACAACTTAGCATACATAATATACATACATGTGTAAACAAACTCAATAATGAAGTTAAATTTCCACATTTACCTGATTCATTGTCCGATGAGGCCATTGTTTTGGAATTTCCTTTACCGCTACCCTTCCCACGCGCTTTTCCGAACTTTGATTCCTTTGACTTTGCTACATACTCAAAACGACTGAAGTTGCGGGATGTTGGGCCAGTGTTATGAGCTCTTTGACCCTTAAGCGCATCATTGACCTCTGATCTGGCTCCTCAATGTCCAAAGCTTCTGGATGTAACTCACCATCCAAGATGCGACATATCATGCGACGTGTGGCCGGGTCACAAGCCTTAACCTTGTCAACAAGTTCATGAAACCACTCAAAATCTTGTTCGGACTCATCAGCGAAGGCATCCATGTCGACACTTTTCCCTATCACAAGTGTCATCCAAAATGGATGTATACGATCTCTGTAGATCGGGGGACCGCCTCTCTCGGTGGCCCTCTTTATAGCACACGCACAAGGTAAGCCATGAGTCGTCAGCAAGGCACACCCACATCGTGCAAACACTTCATCACTAAGTTGACGCATCCTATTCAACTCTGCTTCCAAGATATTAATGCAAAAATGTGACACATGTCCCTCGAGATGCTYAAATGGGACTTTCGGTCCTTTGCTACGCCTTCTGGAATCCTCTAAGTGATATAGAAGATTTGTGTGCTGAATTTCCATAGCTCGATGAACGCTACTGAAAATGGTATCCAATGCACCCTTTGGTGTCTCAATCCATTTCATGATAACTGGATGTTGGCTCTCTACCCTATTAGTCATCGTCTGACCGAAATGGAGCACCTTGTTCGTCCAAGCTTTTACAAACTTCTCCTTGTGTGGAAACCAAGTGCTTTCGAGATATTGTTCAATACATGGCAAGGTGACACAATAATTATCCTTCAAGTTTTGCGCTGCACGGTAGTACTTATCCTCGGATTTTGCTTCAATAACTTCTTTCGACCTACCCCTCTTGAACCTCTCTCCAATGCTCTTGGTTGTCTTACTAGCCACGTAAGCCTCCACATCCTTGTTGATATGCCACGTGCACAGTATGTGATGGGAGTTCGGAAATGTTTCTACAAGAGGAGCTAAAAGACCCGCTTCACGATCAGTCACTAACGCCGTGGGTTTAACTTCTGCACCGATAAGTGTCCTCATCTTGTCAAAGACCCATCTGTAGCTCTCCTTGTCTTCCTTTCTCATGAAGACATATGCAATCAAGAAAGTATGATTTGTTGGTGTCACACCAACAATCTCAAACATAGGTATCTTGTAGAGGTTGGTCTTGTACGTCGAATCCATAAGAATAACATGAGGCCATGTACGAAGGCAGTTCACGGCCAATGGGTGTGCCATGAATGCATGTCGTATCCTACGGGTCCCCGGATCAATTAGAATCCAATGGACATACTTCTCCTCATTAGTCAAGTGGAGAAACTACTGAATCAAATCTCTACCCTCAGCCATTTCTTTGCGCATCTTCATTCTCTCATTGTACACTTGTCTGATGGTTGGGTACAAGTGTGGAAATTTGTATTTTAAAACACTCATGATCCACCTAGGTTGTCCTCGGGCTGTCGTTAACTCCCGCACCATTTTCTTTGAATTAGGACAAAGATAGGCAAGTTGGCGATGTCCTTGAGGATAAACAATAAAGGGATGATTGTGCATTCCGCAAACCCCGGCTTTAACGACAACTATCCAACCATCTCTTTCCTTCCTTACCATCCCCTTGATGCCGAAAGGACACTCGCACCCTTTACTCTTCGTATTCTTTCGAGTAGCTTGACTAAAATCACGATTCGCGCTACGGTTTAGCCCCGATCGATTGCATCTGAAGTACACATAAGGACGACCATCACGCTGATTCTTCTTCGAGCTCTTCACTAAAATGAAACCAATGGACAGGGCAGTTCCTTTTACCCATTCGTACAACGCATCCTCGTCTGCGAATAACATCGACGTTATGAAACGACTACTATAGTCCACTCCGTCACCTCCGTACTAAACCTACCACGGTGATCAATGTAACTTCAATTAATAACAATTACACGTAATTAATTATTCCAATAAAAATCAGACATGTTGAAGTTTACATAACGACCAACTGTGCTATATTTATAAGAATTATGCATAGTTTAACATGATTTAAAACAATTATTAAAATAACCAAAGCAAAATCAATAATAATTGAAATCTGGCATAATAGACATGTCAATTAATAATGAAAGTCATATATAAGTACATCCACCAAAACAAAAAGGTCATGCACAATAACACAAAATCACAATAAACCAAAACATATTAAAAAGTACAATTAAAACCATACATAATTAAATTACAAAATTTAATTAATAGGAAATTTTTTTTATAAATTACTATTAGTCTTAGAACATATTATTTTTAATCCAACAATTAAGCAAAGAAAATAAAAAAATAAATCTCTAAAGTAAAACAAGGTGGGTTCGGTCTACCGATGGTGGGTTCTACTTGTTAGGCCGAACCCACCGATGGTGGGTTCTACTTCGTAGGCCGAACCTATAATCTATGAAAACATGTAATTTTGGCCGAAAATTTATCGGAGTCGGGGTGCTCGATTCTCCAACGTCATCGTCCATAGCGTCCATCGTCGTCTGCGGTTCGACCTCTTCGTTTTGGTTGGTGTTTGTACTAGGTGAGAGATATATTTTATGGCTGAGATGGTGGTGTTGGTGCTAGGTGGTGGCGGTGCTAACTTCTAAGTGTTGGTGGATTACTCATTGGTGGTGGTGAGGACTAGTATTGGGTGGTGGACAACAAGTTATGGGTGATGGTGGTGACGGGTGAGTTAGTAAGAGATAGGATGAAATGAGAGAGTAAGAATAATTGAGTAATTCACTAACGTATTGCGGGGGTTATTTAACAAAACCCTCGGCAAATAGCAACAACAGAAGAGTGAGATTAAAGCTAATACGGAGTATAATATTACAAGTAAAATAGAATCGATGATGAGAAGGAGGCAACCATCGCCGCTGCAAAGTGGGTGGCGGAAAGGCCACTCCGACATCAATTGGTGGCGCACATGGCGGCGATTCGCCGGGAATCGTCGGTATTTGTTAATTCTGTTGGTGCTTATTGCTTTCTTCCCTCCTTTGTTCTTCCACTTTCGTCTCGGCCGCTTTCAACAGGTAAACCCCCACACTAAATCCCATCAATTCTTCATTTTTACATCCATTGTTTGATTTTGCTGAAAATATTAGTTCATTATTATTTCGACTTGACTTAGTTGACTCTATATATGATTTGAATGAAGGAGAAAAGGGTTTATTGATAGTTATGGGGAAATAGGAGGATGATTGGACGATGTATTAAAGGGTTGGTAATTACAAGACCATGGTTGAAGTAATTGGCAACAGAAACGGTTGGAGTGATCAATAAGGAGGGGCTACGATGACATTTTAATACCTTCATTTCGGGCTAATCACTCCTCGCCTCTTTCTCCTTTGCTGCGTTTGCATTCTTAGCAATGCTAGGGATGCCCATAAGCAAACATATAACAGTTTGTCACTTTGACTGAATATGGATTCAAGCTCAAATTCTGATTCGCCTTGCAATTAGGTTCATGTTTCCAGCCTGATTAAAAAACTTTAGAGTGATAATGTTTGTTTGTGACTTGGTGTGGTTGAAGTAGAGGGTAAGGGAAAATAATGGAAATTTATAAACCCTATTGCATCATTCCATTGTTCATATAAGCGGCAATGATAATCAGATCTTGGAATCTTGCCTATTTCAATAATGTACAAGTTTGATATCCTGTCACTCTGTTGCTCTCTCTGTTTACTTGGTTGATACATGTCATCATGACTAGTTTCTTTATACTGACTACTTGCAGATGCAAATGAAGAATTGTGGTTGGATGAGAAATCCACCTCTTGTTTGCGCTCATGGTGGTGACTCCACAAATGCTTTTCCTAACACGGTAAGTTTGCTTCTTTGTTGCCTTTATGTACCAAACTGTCTTGGAGTGTTGGAGTTTTGAGAAGAAAATCTCAATTTCCAAACATATATAAAGAAGAAGAAAATATTCTCGGAAGCTTTAAAGGTTCCATAGTTATATTGTTTACATAACAGATGCTATAAAGTTGAGTAGATCATCGTTGAGCTTCCTATTTATACTTATCTTTATTGTTGGTTACAGGTAGCTGCCTACCGCAGTGCGTTGCGTTCTCGAGCAGACTGCATTGAAATTGATGTCTCTCGTTCAGCTGATGGAGTCCTCTTTGCACTTCATGATAGGTATTTAAGTGGTCTACCTTTCAACTCATTGAAATGTTTCTTTGCTTCCATCTAACTAATGTGTGTTGCTGTCAAGCTATCATTGGAATTCCTATACTTCTTTCACGTAGACAAATAGGCTTGCAAGTGAGATGTGATGTAGGAATAAAAACAAAATTAGGTCTTAAGTCTTTGAGTCATATGTTATGCCTAGAGGAGGGACTTCAGTTAACCAGTTCAGTTATGGTTCGAACCAAACATTTCAGTTGATTTCAGTTTTTTTCCTTAGCTTGAATTGTTTCAGTTATAACTTTACGAGTTACAGTTTCAAACCAACACAGTTGATTTGCCTTTTCAGTTCAGTTCGGTTCAGTTGCAGTTGAATTCGATTCAACCCATGCGGGTTCAGTTCAATCAATTCATTATGTTATTATCAATTTTCAGRTAAACAATTTTTTTCGATTTGAATTCAGTTGCATTCAGTTTTGTATTTTAAGCATAATATTTTGGGGTGAGTAATTGGTGATTAAAAAAACCATATGATTTCGGTTCAAATGGGTAATTGTGTAACTATCAATTTATTTTTAACAAATGGTTCCGTTGAATTTAGTTTCGCACTTTAACCATTACAGTTTTAGTGATTAAGTTGTATACTATTTTCTAAATTATTATAACACTTTTTGTTAGGTGTGTRAGTTTTTTTTATTGTATATTCGTATCAGATCAATATATGAAAGSATGATGATCAAATTTGAATAATTATAGTTCAATATAAGTATAATTACACATACAAGGTGATATGATCAACGTCAATACAAATCGTATACGTATTAGATCTTATTTGTATATTCGTATTTGATCAAACTATTAATACATAAAACCTATATACTCCGTATAAAGTATATATTACGAAGTAGATCAATATATCAAATGATGATGCTAAAAGTTGAATAACAATGGTCCGGCATAAGTATAACTATACAAGTTGATATGATCAACATCAGTACAAATTATTGCCATTAGCCTAATCTAGACTAATGAAACTAAATAACATTGTACACGAATCGATTCTAATTTATAAGAAACTAAGTAAGATTGCTATACGGAGTATATTGTATTATATCAAACTATTAATAGTTTAAAACAATATACGTATGGAACTGTGATTATAATGAAAATCGTTAGACATGGTTTTAGCCACAAACCGACAATGTAACCTACACCTTCACCTTGAGACATGGTTTATATGATCTTAAGACAAAGTTGTGAAAAACAATATGCACTTATTGTAATTGTACAATAATTGTAAATTCTTAACCACTCTTCAAATCTAAATCTTATAGGAAATTCCACCATATCAGGAACTCATTACCTCTGATTTCTATTTCATGGCCCTATGTTCTTTGCCATTTTACTTATTTTGTGTTAAAGTTTCACACTAACATTTTATCACAAATTTAGAATCCCCCATCGACTAGAAGTAAAGGAGAAAGGGTCAGTTACATTATAAAATAACTCTTTACCTTTGATTTCTATTTCATGACCCTATGTCCTTTGCCATTTTACTTGTATTGGACTTGAATCATGGGCTGAGTGTTAAGTCTTCTTTTTTAATACTTTTAAAACATATATAACTGTGGAAGTTAATCTATAATGTATTAGACTTAGGAATAATAGCCGGTAGAAATGTTGGATAATTTCATGTTATTTGCTTTGTAGTAGATGTTTCTTTGCTTTATTTCGGTAGAGTCAAAGTATGAGACTCACAAATATTGCCTCAAAGATATCCAACACACTAATAGACGAAGAAACATGTATCAATAGAAGAAAAGTAAAGTTCCCACATCGAAAAATGAAAAAATGCATTAGTTTACAAGGCTTATTTATAAGCCGTAAGTTTGTAGAGCCTTTTATTATTTTGTTGGCTTTGGAATTAGCCTACATTATTATCTATATTGGGATAGTTGTCCCATTATTATTTTTTATTATTTATTAAATATAAATATAAAATGACAATTTATTTGTGGTTCTGATTTGAGCTCATTTAATAGTGAGTCAAAATAAGCTTTTTAGTATATGAAATACGAAGTATATGTTAGGTTTAATGACACAAATTAGTAATTACTTTGCTAAAATTAAGATCATTAATATTATCATCAAATTAGTATTATTGTCCTTTTTAAATTACAATTTATCATATTCAAATCAAATTCATAAGTATGAAATTATTAAGTTTAAACCAAATTTTAATTCAGTTTAAAACAGTTCAAGGTTCAATTACAGTTCAGTTTAAATCAGTTTCTTGATTTTCAGTTAATTTCAATTCAGTTACAGTTRAGTTTGGTTTTCTTAAAATRAGTTCATTTCAGTTCAATTTGGTTTCGGTTTCAGTTTCAGTTRAGTTACATGCAGTTCACAGTTYATTGAAAGGWCTTTAATTCAGTTTAATTTTTATTTGTGGTTCATTTCAGTTCAGTTCATTAACCAAATGCAGTTAAACCAACAGTTTTTAACCAAAGTCCCCGCTCTAGTTATGCCTAACCTATATTTTTGCCTATAATGTGCTAATTGGGGGTGCTAATTGGGGTACTTAAGTACATTAAGTCTTTGATTTCYAGTTTTCTTTAGTGTCACAACCATTGTGTTGCATTGTAATAGCTTCTATGGTAATGAAATGGCTAATAAGGGAGGTTGCCTTGTGATTATTTTATAAAGAACAATTCATTAGATGGAACCGGAATGTCTGTTCAAACATCCTATATGCAAAATATACAATGACTTGGGTTTAGCATTCTCCACTCTTATAGGTTAGTTGCAGGGAGTATAGAAAGAGTATAAACGGTTTTACAATTAAGGTAAATCTACTGTAGAAATTCAAATATGAATTCCTCACTTTCTCATCAATTTGCTTAGCGCCAGCAACTTTTGTTGATCTCAGGGCCTTTAGTTTAACAAACTGCATTTATGGGCTCCAAAATTGCTGAGTCCCTTAAGCAAGGGTTATTTAAGAATTCAGGAATAAATAAAATGGGAAGTAAGATTAGCATTTTTATTGTATGGTATTGACATTTCTGCATTTTTAAACAATTCAATGCATATGATGATTATAGTTTTGAAGTATTTTGGAATTGATTTACATTTGACACAGTCAGGGAATTGCAGCGGATATCTGGGAATCATACATCTAAAGTTGGCTACTTAAATATGAAAGAAGTGAGTGCTTCAGTCACAGATATATTTCCATGCTTGCATTTTTCAGTGTTCTTCCCTGTGAGTTGCAAATTATTATCAAACTAGATCATCCCCGAGCATTTGCTCGGTTTTTAAATAAAATGCGAATTCCTCTAAACTAAACTAAAATTTGACATTTTAAAATAGTAATTATTTTAAAATAAGGTTTTATTTTCGACAAAAAATATTTTTTTATTGTTATATATGAATTAATAAATATAGAAAATTTTACTCAAAAACACATTCATTAACCTTCAATGTTGTTTTACATATTTTATGGAATTATTAATAAAGTATGTTTGAGAGGGAAAATTGGGAGGAAAAATTTCGGAGGTGGGGTTTGCTTTAGTATTAAGTAATAGTTTGCTTTAGTATGTATTAGAGGGAAATTAAGTACTTCCTCTATTTCTTAAAAATTGCCTCAGTTTCTTTTTTGAAAAATTTCATAATAATTGTCTCACTTTGTTTTTTTCTATTTTTGGAATGGGGATCACAATTAAAATACTCATTTTTCTACACTTACTTTATTAAAATATTCATCAATACACATACTTTAATCTTTTTATCTCTGTTTTGGTCCCCGCTTACACACTTGATCACTCTACCAAATTTTGCCTCGGTTTTCGAAAAACCAAAGTGAGGCAATATTTAAGAAACAGAGGAAGTACTCCGTAATAGATTTTGCTTAGATGTTATAAATATGTAAGTCAATTACTTCCTTCGTTTCTTTTTACTGGAAACTTTTGCCAAATTTGGAAATATCAAATTAGTGGAAACTATTTTTTCTTTCCTTTTTTACATGTCATTTCTTCCTATATCTCTCTAAATCACATGCTTCATTTTCTCTCTCTTTCACTTTCACACTCACAACTAAATTTTGCCTAGGAGTCCGAGTCACTCCCAATGTTTCCACTAAAAAGAAATGGAGGAAGTATTTCTTTCTGCGTACGAGTCGTTGTACAGATTGGACAAAGACAGGGGACTGTTTTTTTTCCGCATGCATTATCCTAAATGCTGCAATAGTCTTGTGGATGCCCTAGTAATTAACTAATTATTGTACACGGACCTGGTTACTGGGGTACTTAATTCTAATTCTGCCTTGTCTACAATAGTTTGACACCTATTTTGGGAAAAAAAGGTGTTATTTTTAAATTTTAATCGAAACTCTCAGAAGTCTTGACTACTCTTAAGGTGTCAAAGCCTTGTTGCAGTGTAAAGATTCTAACACTTATATTTGAGGTGACAGAGGCATAATATGATGTACTCCCTCCGTCTAAATTTGTTTTTTACGTTTGGAATATTGGGTACAAGGAGAGAGAAATTTTGACTTTGAAACATCTCATGATATATGAGAAAAAATATATTCATGTGAGATGTTGTTAGATTCATCTCAATGCGTAGTTTTTTTATTATCCACTTTTTGTAATTTTTTATAAAGTGTAGTGAAAGATATGAAGGGTTATACACGTGCATTGAAAACTGTGCAAAAAGAAAACGTAACAAACTTTTTGAAATGGAGGGAGTAAGAAACTACTCCCATTGTTTCTTAATCTTATCACCATTTTCCTTTTTTCGATGTCTCAAAATCTTTGCTCTTATATGCGGTAAATTTTTTTCTCAACTGTTTGTATATGTGTGGGGACACACCCACTCTTTAACAATTTTCTTTCTACCTATTCTTCTCCTTGGTTTCTGTGCAAACACCCTATGATGCAAAGATAATGGGATGGAGGGAGAGTAAGCTTTGATATGATTGTTTTCTTTCTAGGTGGATATTACACGTATGAAAATATTTGGTTAATACCTTTGGTGAACTTATATATCCTTGTGTATCTCATGATCTTGGTTGAGTTCTTCTAGATCCCTTTATCACTAGGCCATTATGTTGACTTTTCATAAGCTGGTGTAGGTTTTTATGTGGTTTATTTTTGTAAGTAAATAAAAAATGTCAGTTTTAGATTGTTAAGGCTCATTGCCTTTTGTTTTAGAAGTGTTAGATATTAGTGCACCAGTTGGTAATTGCTGTTTATATGTGTAGATTAGTGAACTAGATGCGGCACACCAATTCCCAAAAGTTCTGGATGATCAAAGAGTTCCTACTCTTGAAGAAGCTCTAAAGGTAAAGTGCATAACAAATATCATTAAAAATTTACCTCTTCCGGTGCTTGATGATGTTTTATTTTTGAGCTTTTTCTTTGGATACCCCACTCACTAGTTGGCTGATTCTGTGCTTGATTGCCTGGTGGCAATTTTTATTTATTTATTTTCCAGTTGGTGTCAGATTCAGTACGCCAAGTGATCCTGGATGCAAAAGTTGGTCCTCCGTTTCATGAAAAAGGTCTTGCTGAGGATATTTTAGCTGTTGTAAGTTTGTTGTTTACTTGTTTCTACTTTATTATACGGAGTATATTTTACTGAACTAAAGAGTGTCATTGTGGGTTTTAGCATGTTCATTTAAGCTGTTCTTTATACTTCCTCTGTTACACTTCAGTTACAATATTTGTCGTTTTAGGATATTTCAAATTTGTTAAAACCCAAAACAAATGTTTTCATTCATTTTATTTTTTAGCGAACTATTGACTTTAAAATGACAAAATTATCCATCATTGAAAAATCAACATGTGACTTTTTCTTGGTCTCCACTCTCTCTCCCTTAGTTACGCTAATCACATGCCTCTCTTCCCTTAACACCGAGTCACCCGCTAATTAGTTTTGCTTATGAGTCCATGCACGGCTCATTGTTGCAACTAAATTGAAATGAAGTATAAAGATAGTTGTTTTTGAGGATTTTGATGTAGTGGTCAGTTCTGGTGTAGCTAATTTGGCAAGGATGAGTGGTGCTATATTGTAACATAAAATAGGAGAAAAGGAATAAGCTTAATATTATCGAACACTCGGAAATTTTATTGTGCCTCTTCATTCTTTTATTAATTACTCCTTTAATTAATTAATATTTCAATTCTAAGGGGGAATGCTTCAGTTGCAACTACTCCTTTCTACTTTAAGCTTTAACGACTTAAAGCATCTATTATACAGGTAAAGAGAACACATTGCAAGAATTGCATCATATGGGCAAAAAGTGACAATTTAGTGAGGGAAATTACTAGACTTTCACCAAACACTACGGTAAGTATGTACGGTATAGGATTATACGTAAGTATGATTCTTGTAAAATTATTTCTTCTACTGCATTCAAGCATAAATTCTGCTATTGTTGATGTATGGTTTTGGCAAATTGCCGATGGAGAGTTAATATGGCGATATGTTTTGTGCCTTTTGTCTATGCACAAGTGGCAAATAATGACAAGGACCATGAAAGACAGGGTCACTTGAGCTGAATGCTATCTTTTGGTTCTAAGAATTCAATTACTTCAACCTATGGCCTTGTTATTAGGTTGTCAGCTTGTCACCATGCTTTATTGTTCTTGTTGACTATTTCTTCTCAAAAGAAAGGCCTTTCCAGTTTTAGAAGTACTTTGATTTTTACTCATCGACAAGGTTTGCTTTTGTAGGACATTTTTGTAGCAAACCTGAAAAGAATGAAGTTTTGTGTCATCTACCAGACAAGATTCTAACTTTCATTTTGGTTCTTGAAATTTTTTTCGCATGACTTGTTCGTATTGTGATATTTACTTGCTGCGTAATCATGGATGATGGATCATTTTGTAGGTTGGGTACATCGTCATGAAAGATCCAAAAACTGGGTTTAGATCCAATCTGCTGAGGATGAAAAGGGCTGGGATTGTTGGGGTGTATCATCCGTTAGTCAATGAAAAGCTTGTTCAAATTGTACACGAGTATGCATGTTGAATCGTTGACTGAAACCAATTATATATGCTTGTTTTCTTAACATTACCCTAGTCTAATCAGTGATTTGGTCGGTCAGGAGAAACAAGAAGGCCTATGCGTGGACCGTGGATGACATGGTGTCAATGCAGGATATGTTAGTTAATAGCGTGGATGCTGTAGTCACCAGCAATCCAGCTCTTTTTCAGCAGTTGATGCAAGACATTAGAATTCAGTGTCTTGAGGAAGGTTTTTCTTTGCCCTGACAATGCAATTTGCAGCTGCACACTGTATACTACTTGCATGGTGTTGGCTTCACTAGCACTTCCATTAAGGTTGAAGATTGTACCACGTTTTGTTCCGAAACTCATCACCAGCTTATATTGAGATTTATTCTGGAGTGATGGAATGACAGTTACAGGTTGAGAACATGATGAATGTCATCTAAACAAAGAATGTAAGACAGATGAAGGAAATGATCATCCGCAAATCTGGAATGGTATTGAGGAGGGCAATATTATATTATACTTGTATGGTTTAAGTTCATACTTGTACAATTATGCCACTAGAGTTGTCTCGATTGTCCCCGTTCTCGCTACTAAATTAAATCCCTACAGGGATTGAGTCTGCATATTAACCGATCAATACAGAAGTCTGTTTTTAGCATTTGCCTTCCTGTTCAACGTAGATTACCCCAATGATTTGTATACTTAGCTTAGAATAGTGGTCAATTTAGCTACTCAGCAAGTTAGAAGCTTACAAAGCCACCTTTTACATTCAGAGCATTGTTGGACTATACACTATATTTATAATGCAATATTGATCCATATTTAGTTGGGCGCCCATTAAATGCAATACTACCAAGTATTATGAGACCATTCATTCATACCAAAGATTTTTTTTTCCATTTGTCGCTGCTTGTTATATAGTGTACAAGGATGTATATGGGTCTGTTTACTTTATTTTAATTTCAGTTTAGCTCTGTTCACTTTAGTTCAACTTAATTATTTTGTTAATTAATTTGTTATTAACGTTAATGATAATAATGATAATAATATTGACGATAATAATAATAATAATAATAATAATAATAATAATAATAATAATAATAATAATAATAATAATAATAATATTGTTATTATTATAATTATTATTATTATATTAATCTTGAGTTAAACATTGCAATTTAATATCATTAATCCCAACTTTTAGGTTATATTATTAATCAATTTTTTTAAATAGTAAAATATTAATCCAAAAATATATCAATAATAATGGTAAAAATATTAATCCAAAGTTTAACACTCCATCCGTTTCATATTATTTTGTACATTTACTATTTGGAGGGGAAAAACTAGGAATAATCTATTATAATGGAAATTGGGTCAAAAAGCAAAAATAGATTGGAGAGAGAATGTGTAAATGGGGAAAAGTGAGGGAAAGTAAGAGAAAATTGTAGGTCCACAATATTAAAAAAAATAGTAAAAATATATCCAAAAATGGAATAAAATTCAATGGACAAATCATTATGAAACATTCATGCACAAAACAATATGGAATAGAGGGGATATTAATCCATAATTAAATATTAAACTAAGTTAAATGATTAAATATTAATCCAAAGATTTACTCCCTCCGTTCCATAAAGTTGTTACCATATAAAATTACATTGTTTAATGCACATGAGAGTATTGCAAGTCGTGTGATGGATTACACATGGTGCACCACCACGACTTAAAAAATAATACGAAGTATAAGATTTCCTAAAATGGAATAAAGTGAGAGTGGTAGGAATTTCATAGAACGTTCATATGAGGGAAGTAGTAGGAATTGCGTGGAACAGAGGGAGTACTCCGTATTATTAATAATAGTTAAATATTAATCTAAAGATATACTCCATATTATTAATAATAGTTAAATCCAAAGTTAAATATTCATTTATGATTAATATTAATTCAAAGTTAAATATTAACCCAAAGATATATTATTAATAACAGTTAAATAATAATCTCATTATTATATAGTTAAATAGTTATATATTAATCTCAAGATTAATATTAATCCAAAGTTAAATATTTCAGTTTAGTTCTGCTCCGTTAAGTTCAGTTTAGTTCATTTCAGCTCCATTCAATTCAGTTTAGTCAGTTTAGTTGATTTCAATTAATGTAAATGAACCATATGTTTACCTCTTTAAAAAAAAAGTTTCAGTGTTAAATTCAACTAAAACATTATTTTTGTGCTAAGAAAAAAAGCCACAAAGGCGGGGATATAAAAATATATCTGATGATCTCTTAAAACTAGAAAAAAAGCTTTAACCACTTGAATCCCATACATCATAAATGTGAGAGTTTTAAGTTTGATCCAAATGTTATTTACAATACTGCCCATGCTATGCTTTGTTATTTACAACCTGCCATTACTACTATTCCCTTCTTTTATTTTGTAATCAGTTTCATTCCTTCCACCTTGCGATTTATTCACTCAACACAATATCAGCTTCATTCAACCAACACAATATCAGCTTCTTTTTTTTTTAACACAAGAAAGACGATAATATATTACTGGCTTAAAAGCCTTAGGGAGAACACAACATCACAGCTTAGCCCCAACAGGAGAAGAAGCTGGAACAAAAACTAATGGTCGCCTGAGCACAATAAAAAGATCGAGGCCAACCACTAAAGCYACACCAMAGTGAAGCAGCTTGGTACGCAGACCAAGGAAAATAKAACGAAGTAAATACAGAAAATAGACCAAAAGGATGCCCTAACTGGCAGACATAAAACATTTGCAGAGCTTAACCAAGTCATAAAATATACAAAYGYGGGCCAATACAAAGCAGGGATCAGTTTGCYATGTCCTTGAGGTCATAGTAAAACGACCTCCTAGCAAATTCAGGCATGGAGATAAAGGTCRTCTGTGGCTCAGTCATGCGCATACCATAACTTGCAAGATCATGAGCGACGAAATTTGCAGAACGACTGATATGGGTGACTTTAACATTCCAATTCCTTCGAAGGAGAGAGTTCACATCCTCCATGATTGCCTTMAGCTCATGGTGATGCATAGGCAACGACCCATCAAGAAGAGCTAGAAGCTCAGCAGCATCAGTTTCCAGATCAATCCTATCAATYGCCATATCACGAGCAAAACYTAAGCCATCACGTATGGCGCATAATTCAGCAGCAGCAGGGCATTTGGCTTTGTACTTAGCCGAGAACCCAAAAATCCAATGTCCTTCACTATTTCTYAACACACCACCACCCGCAGCCGAGCCAATGGAAACGAAGGCACCATCAGTATTAAGCTTGATTGTAAGACTATTAGGAGCATTCCATTTTGGATCACTTAGTGCCTGTTTTCCTTTGCTCTGAAAAGCAATATTAGTAATATGATAATCATGGAGAAGACGGTTYACAATAGAGATTGTTGGAGATTGAGCTAAATCAAAGACAACCTTATTGCGACCCTTCCAAATATGCCAAATAGTAACAGTAAATAATTGRAACCTAGACAAATCTTGCTCMAGGAGAAAAWGAATCCAGACAGTCCAAGTAGAATTTGTGAAAATATTAAAATCAAAATTACTAGGAGGGTGAGATTCAAAAATCATGTTCCAAATAACCTTTGAGGTGTCACAATCACGAAAGAGGTGGAGTTGGTCCTCGTTATCCCTATAACACCTAGTYCAAACTGGATTGAACCCCTCAATTTTAGTGGCCAAGGAAACAGCAGTAGGAAGGATGGAATGAGCAAAATTCCAAAACAACATTTTATATTTGTAAGGGCATTTAACTTTCCATATTTTCTTCCAAGGCATGTCAATATCAGGGGGCTTAGGTAMAGGCAAGGTCTCAAAGTAGGCACTTTTGACACTAAAGTTTCCACACTTAGTAAATCTCCAAGACAAGGAATCSTCACAAGAGACAGTAGCAGGTAAAGGAGTGGAGAGAATGAGACTACATAAGTGTGGAGACAAAAGATGACAAATGGRAGAAAGATCCCAAGAAGAACCACATATAATTTTGGACACATTCCAGTCAGCTTGATCTGGAGGGACAGGGGAGGGAATACAAAGGTATAAGGGGCAATCCCCCACCCAATGACTAAACCAGAGAGAGGTGTTGAAACCATTACCTATAAGATTAATTAAGCCAGACTTTAGAATACCCCGACCTTTAAGAATATCCCTCCACATAGGRGAAGCATTTGAATTAGGAAGACAATCAAGAAAGTTGGATTTCCTAAGATARTTCTCAGWTAACATTCGTACCCAAAGCTTATGAGGTTGATTAAGAAGTTTCCATCCTAATTTGGCCATAAAGGTAAGGTTCCAATGATGCAAATTTCGAATGCCCAACCCACCAAGGTTCATGGGATTGCAAACAGTAGACCAAGAGGTTCTAGAGGTGTATCTTGATCTATCCACTTTATTCCAAAGAAACTTCCGACACTGTTTTTCAATATCATTCAAGATGGAAATTGGTAACAAGTTAGTTTGCATGGCATAAAGTGGATAAGTGTTTAGAACAGACTTAATCAAGGTGCATCTCCCAGCCATATTCAAAAGCTTACACTGCCAACCTTTAATTTTATCCATAGTCTTATTGAGAAGATCAAAGTAATCACCCTTTTTGAGTTTATTTGGACTAATATCAACCCCTAAGTAAGTGCCAAAGGTGATACTGCCCTTAAGCTCACTATYAGAAAGAATACTATGTCTAACATTATGGTTCATGGCTTTTGGAAAAATAATGGTAGACTTMCTAAGATTTACCTCAAGGCCAGATTGTTGCGCAAAGAGATGCATGACATCCATGATGTGCTCAAGATTAGAGGTAGAAGCATGACCAAACAAGAATACATCATCGGCATAGAAAAGATGGGAAAGATTGATGGTCTTAGAGTAATGAAGSGGCTTCCAAAGGCCTTGGCTTACACTATGCTCAATGAGTTGACTAAGGCGTTCCATGCACAAAACAAAAAGGTAAGGAGAGAGAGGATCACCTTGACGAATMCCCCTAGAAGGTCTAAAAGAGTCACCAATTTCACCATTCCAGAGAACTGAAATAGAAGAAGTGGTAATGCAGTTCATAATTAGATTGACCAAGGAAAGGGGAAGCTGAAAAAAGAGAAGAGTATCACGAATGAACCCCCACTCTATGCTATCAAAGGCCTTAGTGAGATCCATTTTAAGAGCCATAATATTCCTACCCTTRTTTGCCTTCTTAAAYTAATGAGAAACCTCTTTTATCACAATAATATTCTCATRAATGGTGCGATCATGAACAAAACTAGCCTGCAAGGGACTGATGAGTTTAGGCATGAMAGGTTGCAATCTTGAGGCAATAGTTTTAGTAATCAACTTATAGACAGTGTTACAAAGGCCAATAGGTCTAAAGTCCTTAATGTACTCAGGAGTATTCTTCTTTGGGATTAAGGAAATAAAGGTCTCATTAATATCCTTGGGAATACAATTAGAATCAAAACAACCTTTAACAAAGTCAGTCAGTTGGGCACCTAGTTGAGGCCAGTGTTTCTGAAAGAAAATGGGTTGAATCCCATCTGGACCTGGACACTTCATAGGAGCCATTTTAAAGAGATTTAACCGAACTTCCAGCCCAGTAATTGGGCCTATGAGAGTAGACAAGTCATGAGCAGAGAGGGCTGGACAAAAAGTAGTATGGGCCTGGGGAGAGTGAGACAAATGGGTAGTGGAGAACAAGCTCATGTAGTAAGAAGTGGCTAAAGCTTTGAGTGCAATATTATCAGTGATCCAAACATCATTATCTGATTTCAAAGTGGTGATTTTCCCTCTTGTTTTCTTGATTTTAGCAATTATATGAAAATAACGAGTGTTATAATCCTTATAAAGTCTCCAATCAAGACCAGCTTTTTGGGCCCAAATGCACCTCTCAATTTTGAAAATGTGATTGAGCTCATTTATCAAATCCTTTTCAAGAGAAAGAAGAAAATTACTRGATTTGTTTGAAAGTGATTTRTGAATCCCACCCAATCTAGCAATYATAACATTTTTCTGTTTCCGCAAYTTTCCAAAAATARTTGTATTCCAATCATTAACAGTCCGAGTGAAATTCATTTGCCCCTCAAGAAAATRAATATCATTAGGTTGCCAATTATTCACGAAAAAACTGCTAAAAMCATTATGAAACAACCAAGCCTCTTTGCAACGGAAAGGATACGAACCGCAAGCCGGAATATTATTGAAACTAACTAAAATTGGACAGTGATCAGAATGAGTACGAGGAAGATGAGTTACCTGAGTATTAGGAAGAGTTTCCAGAAGTTTCGAGTTTTCCAAGAGCACGATCCAGACGCTCTCGAATTGAATCCGGTCCATCTCTCCCATTGTCCCAAGTGTGAGCAGCTCCATTGAAACCCAAATCCAGCAGACCAGCATCATCCATCAGATTATTGAAGTCCCTGCATTGCCCTAAACGAAAGCTACGACCACCCTGTTTTTCCGAGTCTTTAGTAACCTCATTYAGGTCACCTAGAAGAATCCAGGGAGTAGAGGTGGGAGGTKAGTTATCACGAAAACTTTTCCAAAGAAGTTTACGATCACGAGGAATACTAGGAGCATACATACCAGTGAGAAGCATATCAGGCTGATCCGGACTAAAGTGGAACAGAGCATGAAAGTAATGCGGAGTATTCGGGACAAAATCCACAAGATCCACAGAGTCCTTCCAAAACATCCAAAGACCTCCCCTTTTCCCAAGTGGCTGCACAGTACGCAAGTTATCATAATTCAGACGTCGTTGGATGAATTGGGCACGTTCATCACTAGCCTTGGTCTCCAACACAATGAAAATWGTAGGCCTATGAGAATGAACCAACTCTAAGGCATGAGGCAAAAAACGATCAGTACAGGCACCCCGAATATTCCAAAATATGACCTTCATGTTAAGGTTTGGAAGAGGACGGGACGAGACCAAAGGCAAAGCAGAAGAGTTACATGGATTGGGGACCAGGAATCTCTCCCAGTCCATCCAATTCCTCTGCTGATTGAGGGCATYAATATCCTCTATCTTCATTGGGGTTACAAGTGAMATAARCTCCTGAGGCTTCCCCATCATTTGGAAGTAGTTGAGCTCCAGTTGCATGCCCACCACTTCCRTCCTTACTAGAAAACACACCATATGGTTTTGTGACGCTCCGAGATCGAGCCCGAGACTTTTTAATTGCATGTGATATGCCGGAATTGTAATCGTTGGATTTTCTRTGGGAYTGGTGCTTGGGAATGGTTTGAACAGATTCCTCCATATCTGAGTCATGGACGCACTTCCAGTCAATGGAGTGGAAATCGGGTTTCCCTGAAGGATTGGTGGAGTGGTGATGGGAGTTATGACTGGTGATGACGGGAGAAGCTGAAGGAGGCTGGGTGGTGCCTCCGTCTTGCGCACCACACGACAAGGGCGGAGAGGGTATGGGCGAAATGGCTTGACTGGAAAGGTCGGGTTCATGAGGGATGATCGAAGTGATGATCGACGGCGTTGGAAAACGCGAGTCACCCTCGGAAGAGAGGTGAAGGTGAGAGGAAGTGGTGGGCTGGACAGTGGTGGGCTCGATAGTGGCGATGACAGTTGAGAGGTCTCCGCCGCCACTGTCGTTGTGAGAGAAAGTGGAAGCGATTGAGTTGAGTTCTCGGAGCTTGTTGAGTCCCCCATTTTCTTGTAAATTGGAAAAGGAAACAGAGGATGGTGAGGAATCAAGTGGCACATCAATCGCCATTTTATTTGAGTTGGGAGAGACACAAGCAACCTCAGTCCCTTCCTCTCCCGAATTCGCAGACGCCAGATGTCGCAAACCACTTTGAGTGGAGATAACTTGCTGGGTGGAAATTTCAGTCGGAGATCCTAAATCCCGCGAAATCGTAACACAAAGATTAGGGCCCAAATTTTCTTCATCAATGATAACCTTTTTGTTTTTTTCTGAATTAACCATTAGTAAAGCACTATCTTTGGCTGATTTTTCAAAATTTACTTGCGGTAATTCAGGTTGATTTTTTGACTTGGGAGTAGCCTTGGATCGGGCCCTCGTAGGAGAATTTGGAGAACCCTTTTGTGCCTTTTGTGGTTGGGCCTTGCCAGCTGGGCCTCTTCTCCTATTAGAAACAATGGTCCATGGACCATAAGCAGGGTCATCGTCATCAAAACCTGGTAGGCCAGCCTTACTGGATTCTCCCATATGACTAGAAGTCAAGGGAACAACGGAAGATGAGGCTTTGGGTGGGTCAGTGGCCGTAGTGGACAGCCCACTAGGAGTAGTTGAGCAATTCTCTTTTTTGTGCCCAATTTTCCCACAAGAGAAACATAAGGTATGGATATTCTCGTAAACCACTAATTGCCAAAAACCTCCAACCCAGATTTTGGTGATGAGTGGGTTACGTAGACTAATCTCCACACAAACACGTGCATAACGTGCCCTAGTTACACGATCTGTGGCAAAGTCAACCCTCAAGGGCTTACCACATAAACCAGCTATCTGAAACAACGCATCCTTGTCGAAGTATTCCACTGGGAGCTCAGGGAAGCGTAACCAAACAGACAGGTGATCAAAAGCCATGGTAGATGGACGGAAATTCGGTTTCCATTTGGAAAGCATAAGGTAATGCTCAAAAATGAACCAAGGACCACCATAGAAGGCACGCTCAAAATCATCAAGAAGTGAGAAACGAAATAGAAAGACACCACTTCCTAGATCAATAGTTTCAAGGGAACCTTTAGGTCGCCACATAGCAAGAGCGCGTTTGGACATAAACTCATGTCGGACGTTCATCCCTAAACATTTTCCCATCAACGCGAGCTTCCAAGGATCTCGCAAGGTGGCTAGGGTGTCTTTGGAAAAGGACACTGAGAGTCCGTCAACGGGTGGGGTGTGGAGAGGTTCCTCCCATTCAGTAGAGTCAGCAACAATCTTACATGCTTCCTTGAACCATTGGGTGGAAGAGGCTACAGCTTCCCTGAAAGAGGGACGGTGAGGAGTGGACAAGGCTGGATCAGGGGCAGTCACAGCCGGTGCCGCAGTTGACTCCTCCATACAAATATCATTCAAAACCACACTTGAAGATTCCATTACGAAAGACACACACAAGGAAGAAAGATGGACCAGAGGAAACGAGAGCACAAGGAGGAACTCCTGAGAACTTGAAACCTGAAAACACAAACAAATAAACAGGCAAAACAAAATGGAAAAAAATTAAAACGAAACCCTAACATCAAGGTAGTCAGGGAGGAAAAACCTCACTTTCTCTCTCTAGACACATCATCTTCCTCACCTTCTGGTTTGCTTCTGCAACCTTTCTCCATCTTTTTTCTCATCTCATCTTTGTGTTTGTTTGTCGTTCTTTCACGGGAAATTGCAATCCAATGTGTGTATCAGTTTTTCTCATGGGAAATTAATTTGCGAACCATGAACCCCACCTTGGTTGTTCGAGATGGGATGCTGCATCGTGGATTTATGAGCGACGGGCTTGGTTATGGCATGAGGTTAGTTTATTGTCTGCTTGATTGCTTTTTTATTGAAGCTTGTGTGGTTTGATTATTGTTTTTGGGGTTATTATTAGACATAAAAATTGAATTTTAGGGTTTCGAATTTAGGGGTTATTCAAAAGTTGGGTTGAATTTTTAGTGGTTTCAATTTGTTCAATTTTCCATTAGGGTTTTCGAATTTTATTAGAAATTTTGGTTAAGGTTTCCATTTGGTGATTACTGAAGGGTTGTGATAACAAAACTGGATTGATTGAATTTTTCTGAGTTTTGTGTGAATTGGTTTTAGTTGAGATGATAAATGTATTTGGGAAGCTCCTATTTCTAAATTTGAGTTAGTCCCTTTGGAAAAAAGAGAGTTTGAAGGTAGGAGACAGTAAGAAGAGTTTTTTTTTTGATTTTTTTCCTTCTAAATTTTCAATCTTTTGGGTATTGTATAGTTTGCAAAGTTGAGGAGAGAGGAGATGATGAATTGATGTGGCAATTCAGTTTGGGGCTCAAATTTTCCATCTTTTGTGCTGCTTCTTCATTCACTTAAAAAAAATCACAATTTTGGTTACCCCTTTGATAATTATTTTTTAGTGTGTTTCCACAGTAAGAAGAGTTTTTTTTTTATTTTTTTCCTTCTAAATTTTCAATCTTTTGGGTATTGTATAGTTTGCAGAGTTGAGGAAAGAGGAGATGATGAAAAATGGATGACTAATTCAAATTGTTAGTCATTCTCCTTTTCACATTTGTACTTCTTAATTTTGTGTATGTATGGTGGTCTTTTGTTTAAATCGGATTTGTTGTGTAGTTTTGGATGTGTGTTACCTTCCATAGGTTTGTAGTGTGTTTCTGTGTGACTATGTCTATATGAGTTTATCTGATGGCCTATTTTCGCGTTGCACCTTAAATTATAGTCTATATATATGGATGTGTCATGACCTGTATAACTAATTAGCAGCTTTACATTTTGGCAATAATGTCATCATAAAATACAGATTTTATGTTGACTCTGTTGATAATACTACAAATTTTAACAAACACACTTCCGTTTTGACATAATGCCACCACAAAAGCTGAGGCTGAATTACCTCCTCGCCCCATATGCTTGGGATTGGCTCTCGATTTCTCGGTGTTTTATTATGAGATTTTGAATTCTCTTGAAAGGTTTGTTTTCTTTGTGTTTAGAATCTTTAGATACAGCAAGAGTAACTTGCTTGCAGTTTTCCTTATTTCAGCTCTCGTCCTTTTGAATTTCTCCAAGGCCTGCCATCTTGGCAAGCAAGCTTTCGATGAAGCTATCTCTGAACTTGACTCTCTAAATAAGGCGTCCTACAAGTACAACACCCTAATCATGCAACTTCTCACAGACAATCTCACCTTATGGACTTCCGACATTCCCGGGGAAGGAGGTATTGCCATATTACTAATACTGCAATCATGCAAAATTTTTATTTATTGTATAATTTCATTTAAGCTTTTCTACTTCAAATTCATCATGTTTCCTCCACATTGTAGACTTCTCGCTACAACCACAATAATGCTTTAGGATTTTCATCCTAATCTTGTGTTCTGGTAAGAACTACAACAATGGTTTACCATACTTACAATTGACTCCCTCTTCCTTCTGTTCAATCTCAATATAGATGGTCTATTTTGTTTGTTTTGGAGTTGTCTTCGTTTTTCTCCTTGGTTCCATAAAATTTAAATTAAATGTTTTCCGAGTGTAGAAGTCAAATTATAAACAGTAAAAGAATGAAAGGGATGATATATGAAGTATATCAAGGACATAAATAAGGACTCAATTGTTTTATCATTTATTTTAAAGATAAGATTTGAGGAGTAATCTCTAGGCTTTCTAATTTATATCATTGGGAAAAGTTATCACATCAATATGTAGTATTTTTTGTTGTTTTAAAATTTTTTATCTTGCATTGTGCTGCATGACCTTATGGGAGCTTACGAAACATGTTCCGTATCAAGAGGGAAAGTCCATGGAAGATTTTATCGGGAAGAACCCAGATGTTCATTATATACACGTCTGTACTAAAGTGAGTCCTTTGTGTTACCTCATATGATTCTCTAGATTATCTAATTTTTAAAGCCATCTAATAACTTTGGTTTTTTTATCCTTTATTTTTTAGGATGATTCTTTGGAACACGGAGAATTAGACACGTCTGGGAGGAATGATTACAACACACCTGCCGTATCTCATGCTTAATTATCCGTAATACTTCTGCTTTACCGGAATACTCTGGTGTGACTGTTTGTACTGTGAGCCTGCTTGAGGGTTTGAAAATTTATAAAGCTGTGAATTGTTGATTTCCACGATCTGTTGCTGGAGCTTTTTCCGGTTTGGTAGCAGTTCTGATGATGCATGTATAGAGATTGTTTGGCAATTGCTTGTTCGCTGTTAGTGGTGTTACTAGGCTGATTCGACCATCGATTTGTATTAGCTGTTTGAATACAAGTTATTATGATTAAGAAGAGGTTTTATTAAAATTGGTTGTTAAAGGCATGAATGGGTTATTATCTATTACACGTAATTTCATTTGGTTGGGGAGCATATCCTACTTTCTTCATATTCAACGATCAAACAGCTATTATGGAGATTGCAATTGAGATCAATTTTTGGTCTTTTTGGGTGCCTTATTACTTTTATTAATAGGATCAAAATTAATATTCATGGTTTTACATGAAAATTTTCATACAGTATATAATTCTGATAAAAAAAACTACCACCTGATCATGTGAAAAAAAAAAGAAAAGAAAAGGACATATCTACAAAATTGAAATATAGCTGGTTAATCTTCAATTTTATTTAAATACAAAATTTACTTCATATTATGTGGAACGTGATGTGATCTTAAAGTGCTTGCAACAATTACCCAAGGTTTCACAATATTACTATTTGAAATAGCATGTAAATTTTATCAAGAAAGCCACACGCCCACAACCGTTTATGGTTGGATCAAGATGCCAAGATGTTCATCAGAACTTGATGACAATATGTTACAAGGTGTCATTTCTCTATTGTAACACTAAACAAGGTGGAATTAATCGAAAATACTTCATCCGTTTTTTTTTTGATGTCCCATTATGAAAAATTCGAAAATCGATGCAAAATTTGGTGAATTGATGAGGTGTATTGATGGGTATATTAATAATGTAAGTGGGGTCCAAAACGAAGGAAGTATGTAAGAATCTAGATAATTGCTAAGGATTTTACGAGTTTATATATTGCTCGTCACATATTGTCACGTGGAATGCGAATTACAGTATACATATTATATCTATTGCTTTCAAAAAAACTATGGACTTCTATACAATGATTAATCGAATGTACCAGTTATTGAATTTCTCGTTGATATTGAAATGTAAATTTGGTACATTATTTGTTGAATAGGGCGGAAAAACATGCTTCTTTTTAGCTAATTACTTATGCAATGTAAGAGTTGAGACATTGCTTGTCTTACATTGTCATATGGAACGTAACACACACACAAATTTATTACCTTTAGCATACTTTATATTCTCCCAATTTTTAATATTCTCTGCATTTACTATTTGAGGAAAAAACTAGGCATAATGTACTACAATGTGAGTTGGGTTAAAAATTAGGAGAGAGTGTGTAAAAGGGGAACAAATGGAAAAGTGGAATAATTAAGAAAATGTGTGGTTAAAAAGTACTCCCTCCGTTTTTTTTAGATGTTCCATACCATTATGGAACGGTTTTTAAGAGTTGATTGAGTTGAATAAAATAGTTGAGTAAYTTGGGTAAAAAGTTGAATAAGTTAGGTAAAAGAGTAAATGTGTGAATGAAATTTTATGGGAAATAGTAATTTTGGGTGAAAAGATTGGGTAAAGTAATGAAAGTTGACTTTAGAAAGGGCTCAGACCTGTCTCTTATACACATCTAGATGTGTATAAGAGACAGAGGAGATACAATATCCCAAAATGTAATAAATTACAATGCACAAAACAATAAAAATCGAAAGCAGTATGTAATTTGCTGCATAAGTAGCGTTTCAATTTTAATGATTTAGGGGTAAATAAAATAAGCAAAAATTAAAAACAATTTAAGATCCGACGAATTGCTCATTAGATACAAAACTAATAAATTGTTTATAACGGATTTTTTACGTGGAACACGGCGCGCATGCGCGCGCCGTGTGTCACTAGTTATACCTCAAATTTAGCTACAAAGTAAAACTTAAAGGTTCTTGCCAAGATTTCAATTACGGAGTATCATTTTTAGTCGAGCTCATAAAATAAATGACACATTATCTCATACTCCATTTTTTTTAATATATTGGATTGGATGCTCACTCTTTTTATTTCTTTTTTTTTTTAATCCCTAACCTGTACAAAAAAGTAAAATCCAATATGATTAATTAAATGAATAAAAGTACAATCTCACTTAAATAATTGTAAAATGTGGAATACCTTTTGTAGTCATTAACAACAATATTATATCATATATTATATCATATAAAGAGAGTATATGAGAATCATCGTTGTTTATGGAGGCTTCCAACGTGCTATGTACCTGAACGTATATTTAAAAAAGACAACTTGCAATAATGAATTCGCATGTCTTATACTTTTCTCACTGGTTAACAATAATATATAAAGATAATTAGATAGCGAAAATATATACTCCGTATTAGATTGACACATACAATAGCTTTTAGAAAAATCTACTAAATCATATAAAATAATTTTTTTCGAAAAATTCACTTCCTCTATTAATTTTTTTCACTAAACAAAACGGGTTTTTAAACTAGCATTTCATTTTTACTCATAAACTGAGAAGTGGTAATATTATTTTATTTTTTTTAAAATATGATTTTTTTGTGGAAAAAAATTATGAAATAAAATTTAAAGTAATTTTCCTACGAGTAATATTAATGTTGACTTGGTAAGACGGCGTCAGCCATATAACGCTGAAATAATGATTTATGGTTACATGATTGTTGGTTTCCAATAAACTCATTCCATTTTTCCAGTTTTCCGTATCTTTTTTTTTCAACTATGACCACCATTGAAGCTTTCCCAGAAGTAGCTTTTCCGCGTAATTATACTTTGCTTGCGCTATGATATTTCTTTCCTTTCAATACAGTAAGTTCGTTCCTCGAAATTCTGCTTCTTTTTCTACTTCTATATTCGACTTTGCCTCTGAATTTTCAGTACTTTGATGGGTTTTTTTTAATGTTGATAAAACTCAGTCAAACCAATAATATTCTGCTGAATTTCAACTAGATATGATGTGGGGAAGAAACCCTTTTGAGTTTAGCATGAATCATGATTGATTTTTTCCTGGATTTTGAAGATTTTGCTTTGGAATTGTTCTGGTATTTCTTAGATGCTTTTGAATTAATCGCTGATCAATTGATTGCTTTTGGTTTTGAATTTGGATCAGTACTCGAATTCTTAGTTCAATTTTACTTCTTTAGAATCAAGATTCTTGCTTAGTAACTGAGTAAGCAAATTTGAGCATAGCGAATTTAGCAATTGAGTTGCCCACTTGTATAGGTTAAATTATGGGTTCTGTTGAAAAGGGTTTTGTGCATTATTGCTGTGTTGCAAAAGGGGGAAAAATTTTACAGGCTTATTGTGGGGGTGACCTTGAAATTGAGAAATTGGCAATTTTGTGCTTGGAGAAGGCTCCTTTGTATCACAGATGGTATTCTCAAACTATGAGTGGGAGAACATTTTTCTTTTTGGTTGAAGATGGACATGTTTACTTTGCAATTGCCAACGAAGGCATCGGCAATTCTGCCCTCCTCCGGTTTTTAGAGCATGTTAGGAACGAGTTCAAGAAGATCAATAAGAAAAGTTTGGGGTTCGGTCGAAAGGGGGGTGCTTCTAATTCCAATGTTAACCTGCAGGACCAACTGGTTCCTGTCATTCGCCAACTGATTACCTCGTTGCAAGTTGTGTCACAAACCGGAGCCAATGGAAATGGTCGTAATTTGAACTCAGCTTCGTCTCCTTGTAACGTGTATTATGGGGAGGGGATGGGGGTTCCTACTTCTACCAAAGCACCCTTGTTGGGTAACAAAAACTCGAAACCAGAGAAGAAGGTGAAGGATCATCACATGATTGCAATGAGGGGTATTGAGGTAGAAGAAAACTGCCGGTCTGCAGACAGAGGGCTCAGGGGTGATTCAGAATCGAACATTGCAGGTGCGACGGTTTCTCCAGTGGCATTGCACAAGGATCTTAGTGCATCCATGAGAACGAGGACTCAGACCAGAAGAAAATGGTGTCGCCTAGTTCGATTGGTTCTTGTTGTTGATGTTGCTGTATGCGTAATATTATTACTAGTTTGGCTGCTGATTTGTCAAGGTCTCGAATGTGTTCGCTGAGCCATTCAAGGGATTGAGCATAGGTCTATCAACCATTGTTTTACAGGATTCTTGATTATGTATAGCGGTTGAGAACTTTATTTGTGATATAATCGACTACGAAGTATATTTTTTTGCAACATTTGGTGATAGGTTTGTGTGCATAGTTTTATTGTTTAGGGACATAATTTTAATGGAGCTATCTGCTATCAGTGTGCAACGTTTCATAAGTTAATCTTTCTCATTCAAGCTACTATCCAACGGTCCAACCTAGTTGTACGCTTGTATCATTTGACTCTTGATCCCTTAAATTCATTATTAGCTAGAGAAATTGAGAATATATACAAAATTATAAGTATATTTTAGGATTTTTCTTAGTGTTATGTTTATGCATTTTTTTTCTAGTATTTTATACTATGTATCATAGAAATGATACTCATAATAATTCATAGTGCAATAAATGTTTTTAGTCTAATTGTGATTGTTAGCGAAAATAAGGACTAATATTTTAAGATTGGTGCGGCACTCAAGATCTGTGAATATGTGATTTTCTTAATATGCATTGAAATCAAATCACATCCGCATTCCTCGCAAGTCGCAACGCTATGAGTAAGGCTCCAAGCTTAGGTAAATAGTTTCTAAGTCCAATTGTCTCCAAGATGTCACGTGTCACTTGCTCCGAGCACCTGCAAGAAGGCGAATAATCCTATTGGATTATCGCCCCTCCGACTCTCTAGTTAGAGATTGAATAAGGAGGGAAAAAGAGTATTAAAAGTCTAGAGAAAGAAAGTAGAGAGAAGTTAGAGTAATAGTTGGTAAAAATGATTGATGTGATGTAAGGGAATGTGCCCTTTTTCAGAAAATGTGAAAGTATTTATATCCTTCAAAATGTGACGAGACTGCGACAAATGTCACAATCTTGGCAATTTAAGCCTAAATGAGCCTCTCATAAGGCTTGGACTTTGAAGAAAGCCTAGGTATTTTTGTACGTATTTATACATGTATCTATACAGTATGGGTATGCAATTGTACGTATTTTGTATGTGGATTGATACACATAAATGGACCTTTGGCCTTTATCAAGAAATTGGGCCCAGAATGAAGAAACCGACCCATCTTTATTGGGCTACATCATTTGCCTCTCGGCCCAACCTGAATGGGAGCCTAGGCTCGGACTGAGGTTGGGTCGAGTATTCGTTGGGGCTTTCCCATACTCTAGGTTAGTGGTGGTAGGTGAAAAGTTCTTGGGGGGGGGGGGGATTTTGAATTTTGAAAAATTAACCCCCCTATATAAGGAGGAGAGAGAAGTGAAAATGAAGATTTGCACTCTCATATTTACTCTCTCTCCAAATTTCAACTCTTCAAAGTGATTTAGTGCGATTTTTATCTTTTTCGTCGTCCCTCTTTCTGTTGGTGAGGTTTTAGGTCGGCTGTTCTTTGGACTCGGCTAGGAGAGTCGATTGGTGATCTTTAAACTCGGTGTTTCTCTTTGCTCGATTTTTCTTTCTGCTCGTCAGAGACTACTCGACTCCAGGTATTTTCTTTTCTATTGCCTCATCCTTTGGTTTTCAGTTTGTATATTAGTTAATAAAATGATATCCCCTTGCTCGTCGAACAATCTCCACGTCTTGAGTAGAAATAACAAGGGGGTTGACTCAACTATGGAGGTGGGCCTGTCCCCGGCTGAATCTAGGGTCTCGGCCTTCCTTGACCCTTCATCCGAACCATATTTAAATTCAATAAGTTTGTCTTGTGGTTGGTCGTCAGCTCCTGAACTTGTTGTGCAGGCAACAATGGAAGACCTTAATAAGCTATCAAAGATAAACCCTCGACATCCCATGTATTAGGCTCATACATGGGCAACCCTTCTCCAGACAATTTGTCTTGGGGAGGCCAATCCCCAAACTGGGGAGTCGGTAGAAAAAACACCCGTGGAAGCTGGCACTTCAAGCCAAGTGCCTCCAAAATCGATAGAGGACCCTGATGAGGAAGTTGAGGGTTTCGTAGAGCCTTTATCTATTAGATCCTTGACCATGTATTTTCCTGATTTCACTTATGTACAAAAATTTGCCGAGACTAGAGGTTATAAACCACAATTTTCTTCGGGTGACTTGGACGATTCTTCAGATGTCGAGGCTAGGTCAACTGCTGAAGCCTGCAGTTCTGGTGCACAAGACGACCATCCTTTTCCAAACCTTAGTGCTTCTGAGCTCAGGAAGTTGTACCCTCCAAAAAATAGAGAACCAACCGAGCCTGTTAGAGGACTCGACATAGTAAACCCCAAGAAGCCTTTATTGCCTGGACGCTTGGGGAAAGTTATCAATGAGAAATTTAGGCTAGAAGCCGAGCCTATGATGAAGGAATTAAGGAAGGAATACAGCATTCCTAACAGTTATGAATTTATCCTCCCTGACAAAGGTGACACCATTAGGGATGCGCCGGGTGGTTACTTTGGTATATACCGCTCGGTTCTAGACTTTGAAGTTAGGTTTCCACTCCACCCTTTCATTCTTTAACTATTGGAATGCTATGGGATCGACCTCTGGCAGCTGAGTCCCATCTCCTGGCTGAATGTGATGACCTTCCATGCCACCTACGACATCAAGAATATGAAGCCGACACTGAACGTTTGGTTATACATGCACAACCTGTCTAGGAACAGGGAGTGTGAGCTGGGGTGGTACGTCCTTTAGAATAGGACGACATATCTGACGTTTCGGACAAAACCCTCAAAAGTTAGAGACTGGAATGGTGAGTTCTTCCATGTTAAGCCATGAAGATCCAATACCGCCGACTTCCTCCAACGATGGAACAACAATGCTCGGAACCTGGGAGAGGTTAAAGTAACCGAGAAGGTAACTGCTGCCGAGTACAAGGTTTGTGATATGTTCATCAAGGTGAAGCGGGTGTTTGAGGGGAAAGAACAATGGGTCCTCGGCAATTGGATTGCCCTTAGGGACTAGTTGTATAGTCCCATATTTTTTATCGCCGCCGGCCTTCGAAAGGTCAAAGCTTCAGGTAGAATTTTTTCTTGTTTTGTGCTTTCTTATATTTCCATTGTTTGGCTAACAAATTGACTTTCATTTGCAGAGGATTTAGAGAAGATAAAAAAGAAGCCTTCCAGAAGAAATGCAAGGCAATATGGATGCCGACGAGTTTCTAGCTCTATTGGCCAAGAAAAGAGAAGAAAAAGATCCAATTCCCGAGGTACCATTCATGACTCATATATTTCTTTTAAGGCAAAATGATACTTGCCGAGACGAGTGTTAAAAACACTTTTGTGAACACAAACATGAATAGTCAACAAATGAAGATTTGCTGATGGTTCATGTTTGCAAGCAATTGAGGGTTTTTGACCGTCGGCTCGACACCTTTCTGAATAGAAAAAATTAGCCGAGACGAGGGTAAAAAACCCTTTTCTGAACACATACATGAATAGTAAATAAATGAAGATTTTCTGATAGTTCATGTTTGTAAGCAATTGAGGGTTTTTGACCGTCGGCTCGGCACCTTTCTGAAGAGAAAAACTTTAGCCGAGACGAGGGTAAAAAACACTTTTCTGAACACAAACATGAATAATCAACAAATGTTTCATTTGCTGATGGTTCATGTTTGCAATCAATTGAGGATTTTTGACCGTCGGCTCGGCACTTTTCTGAAGAGAAAAACATTAGCCGAGACGAGGGTAAAAAACCCTTTTCTGAACACAAACATAAATAGTCGACAAATGAAGATTTGTCGATGGCTCATGTTTGCAAGCAATTGAGTGTTTTTTCTCATCGGCTCGGCACCATTCTGAAGAGAAAAACTTTAGCCGAGACGAGGGTAAAAAACCCTTTTTTGAACACAAACACGAATGGTCGACAAATGAAGATTTGCCGATGGCTCATGTTTGCAATCAATTAAGGGTTTTTGACCGTCGGCTCGACACTTTTCTGAAGAGAAAAACATTAGCCGAGACGAGGGTCAAAAACCCTTTTCTAAACACAAACAGGAATATTCGGCAAATGAAGATTTGCCGATGGCTTATGTTTGCAAGCAATTGAGGGTTTTTGACCGTTGGCTCGGCACTAGTTTATTGCCAAGCCTTGAGGTCTACCCGTATCTTACCTTTCTTGACTTATATGTTCAGCTCTTTTTGATTTATACATTTCATGTTTTGTTTTTGCAGAATCAGAGGACTCTATATGGGGTCATCAAAAAGAGACTTAGCGATTTGCAATTGAAGAAGACTCCGGCCAAGCGCAAGAGCCCCAACGTCACCGAAGGGGAGTCCGAGGCGAAGAAAATAGAAACAACCTTTGCTACCGACCCAACAAAGGGGCCAGTGCAGCAAACTGCAAGTAAGACTTCCGAGGGGAAAACAACTGTTCCTACCTCGGCAATAGCGAATCCTGGGGGACACTCTTCACAGAAGAAGTCCTCTAAAAAATCACAGGATGATACCTCATCCAAAACTTCTTCCAAATATTTCGGTGACGAAGCAGTCAGGAAGGAAGCCGATGCGTCGACTGATGCTCCAAAGAGGAAGAAAAGAAAAAAGACTTATGCTAAGAAGTCTAAGAAAAGCCACTCAAAGGACTCCAAGAGTCCTTCGAAAAGGAAGGAGCAAATTCCAGCCGAGGATGTCATAGATCTTGAGAATCTCTCTCCTGATCACCAAGGTCATGACTCGGCATTTAAGGAACAAATTTTCCACTCCGACGAGCTAGACGTCGGTAATGTTGAAATCTCGTGGGGTCCTCCAGCAAATCTGATGTCGGAGATTGATGTGGCGGTTCGGCTAGCTCGTAATGAGATGGCCAATGAAGACCCCGAATACGTGGACTTGATCCACACTTTCGACCTAATGAGGCAGGACCCTGCCTTCAACCTTTTTTCCTCTCAAGTAGACGAGGGAGTCTAACAACCACCTTCGGCCGAGGAACTGGCCGAGAGATTTCCAGACGCTGAACTACTTGCTCATGTTCAGAAGGAAATTTTAGAAAAAATGTCGGAGGTGACCAAGAAGAGGATGAAAGACCACATCTCCAAGGGTGGTAAGTATTACCGTAAAATTGTCACAACAATTAGCTTTTCAAACGACGCTGTTTTAGTGAACACATCTTTGGAGCAACAAGAAGAGGCCATGGAGCAATAAGCAGCCGTCTCCACCTCTGATGTCGAGATCGAGTGAGCTGAAGTTCTCGGAAAAAGAGAGAACTAAAATGGCCGAGAAGATGCTCAAGGTTGTTGATCCAATTTACCCCCAAACCTTACAAGGGTGTGAACAAGGCTTCATCAGGCCTTTGAAAAGAGATTTGATGGATGTAAGTATTGCAAATTGTCTTATTCTATTTTGTTATTTTATGCCGACTATATTTCTGACTTGATGTTTTTCTCTGATTGGTTAGGCGATAGTCAGGGTCGGCGGCCTTGAAAGGTGGCTCCGCCGAGAGATTGAAGAGAACAATAAAAATCACAACTTTGCCATTGTTGTCGGGGATTTTATGACGGTGCAGAAGGCAATGGTAAGGTGCGAGAACAAAATTGTCGAGACTGCTCTTCGAGAGCAACTCAAATCTCTTAAGGACCATTCTGCCGAGGCCGATGAGAAACTGTTAGTTGCCGTCACTGCCATGGTTGACTTCTTCAAGAAAGAACGTGCCTTGAGGGTAGAAAAGAATTCTTGGTTGAAGGAAAAGAAAAAACTGTAAGAGGAGATTTCAACTTTGAAGTAGGAGAAGAATGATGCCGAATCCTCCAGAACCGAGCTTGAAAACAAGGTTGAATATTGGAAGAACATGGCAGTGGAAGGCAGTCTTTTTGCCAGAAAGCAGRTAATGGAGAGGGAAGTTGAGGCCTTTGACATGCTTCAACCTCACAGTACCTCCGACTCATTGATCCGACGGATCAAGTATCGTCAGAAAGTGGCCGAGGCTCTCCGAAAGGAAGACAAAATGCCCTAACCATTTGTTGCAACTCCTCCTCCCTCTAATGATGAAGAAGAAGAGATTGATGATGATGTCGAGGAAGAGGAAGATGACGATGATGAAAAAGAGGAGCTAACTGCCGAGGAGCTCCAGAAGCGAAAAGCCAATGAGGAGGCTGCCGCTTATCAGAAGCAAGTGTTTCAGGAGGCCGAGGAGAAGAGGAAGAAAGCAGCTGCTGATGCCAAAAAGAACCAGACCCCTCCTTCCAACACTTAGCTTATTTTCTCTCTTTTGCTTCTTTTGTAATCAGACATATGTATTTGCTGAGTTGAATCTCGGTTTTGAAGTTTAGGATTCTTCGTTGTAAATCATTAAATGATGAAATGAAAACAACCAAGTTTTTTGATAAATCTTCTACTATCTTGCTTTGCTTTTTTCTCAATAAGTGTCAAGTGTTCTTCACTAGAGTATCTCATAATCTCAAGTAAATTGATAAAATGCTTAAACAATTCTCCTTAAAGCAGTTACCAAAGCATTCGAATATTTAGCCGAGCAATTTGCAATAATTATTTTGAAAAGTAACAAGTAACTTAAGTAATTTAAAGAAAGTACTCAACTGTTTTGACGAAATTTTTTGCAATGGTTGAATTGAAGAGTAACTTAAATAATTGAAGGAAATACTTAAGAAAGTGAGATATACTCAACACTTACTTTATTGCCCTATTCAATTTAACCATTGCTTGAAGTTAGCCGAGAGGGTTAAGTTTATAAGGGTGTTGTGTTGATTGACTTAAGGCCAAATGGTGGCATTAAGTCATTAACACAACAAGAAAATTGGCTTCGGCCGACCACACTTACCGACCGATTTTCGGTCGGTAACAGGGGTTACCGACCGAAAATCGGTCGGTAAGAGGTGTCGGAATCACAATCGTCGGTAATCCAAAGATTACCGACCGAATTTCGGTCGGTAAACCCGGTAAGGGTTTACCGACCGAATTTCGGTCGGTAAGGGTTTACCGACCGATTCCCGACCACTAAAATCCGACCAAAAAATGGAGGGAAAAGGCTTTTTACCGACCGATCATAAATCGGTCGGTATACCGACCGATAAATCGGTCGGTAAATGGCTCTATTTTTTTAAAAAAAAAATTAATGGTCGTTACCGACCGAATAATCGGTCGGTAAATTTTGAACATCGAATTAAAAAAAAAGCACAGAAACCAGCTTTCAAGCTGGTTTCTGCCAACCAAAAACGAAATATTTATTTACTAAAAGCACAAATACATCACATTTTAGTATTTTACATCTCAAATTTGTTAACGATTACTTATCTGTAGCATTTATCACAAATAGAGGTATACAGACAACAGATTCACAGAAAATAAATAGCAGAGAAACTTAATCAGGTCAAGCAGAATCTCTTGCACGTAATATCTTTGACAGATCCTTTATTATCGGCTTCTCTTTTATATCCTGCTCATTCTTGAGGTGCCATTTCTTTGACGTGTTTTCTGCCTACAAATGCAAAACACAGCTATGATAAAATTGTTACTGTTGGTCTGTTATACTAGTACTACTAAGTGCAATCTATGGCCAACTTGAACATAACATGAATATTGTAGACCTTGAAGAGTTAAATTCAGAAAATTATAATTCAAATTCGTATTTCAACCATTGATTCCATTAAACAAAAAAAGAAAAAAGAAAATACAATCATTGGTGAATCAAATAAAATGCTTGTTGATCACTTGACTGTACAAATGACATGCATGAAACAAGGATCTTGTGAAGTGAAGAAGTTCAGATTACCGTCAATAGTTTGGGCATCAATAGCAACAAAATCTACTTTTCCTATTGTAAATTTGTGATTGTCATGTTGATTACAATGTTGAAAGCATACAAGCTACAACCATAAACTTATACTGTATTACGATGTGAATTAGAATAGAATAGAAAAGTTTGGTTTCATCTTAAAGTAAATGGAGCATTCTTAAGAGTTTGTTTATGAAGCATACTATGAAATTTGTAAAATGTTTTAGAAAAATATGCTACATGRCAAAACATGACATAATAAATAGTTAGTGATGGACAAATTGTCTTGGTGTAATTATATTAATTCATGGTCAATTTTGTTATGGTTTGAAGACTTCAAAGATTTTGCTATTGATATTATTCATGGTCAATATGACAAATAATTGCTTATAAGTATTAACTCACCAAAGTAAATGCCACAAATCGACTTGTCTCAGACCAATCTGGGCACTCGGGGACGTGACCATGCCATTGCAGTCTCTCTGATGTTGGAAATTCATTCAAACCAAGTGACTCGCATTCACTTAAATGAATATGCATTTTAAAAAAATATTAGAGGRTGRTGGGAACAAATTAGCAATCTCAGTAAATTTCACTTTTGAGGTGCAGGTTTTACTCACCTGCGAAACTTGGTCATCAAARGACAGAATCTGAAGAAGTCAGAAGTTGCCTCTTCTTGTTTATRCCATCGGAAATAGTTGACCTGCATATTGTATAGAATTTAGTCAAATGGGGGGCCAACAAATGTACCTTCTCATATTAAAATCCGCAAGTGAGAAACTRTMACATAGTTATCATGGCAATAAGAGTTGTTATTTCCTCCTTTGGTATGGCCATATTCATCACRCATGTAGATCATAGGGACACCCTGCCATAAATAGATATTTTAAGTGCAAGTTCTGTCATATGATGTAATCCATAAAATTTCTTTCCTAATTATCATTTAATCTTCTCTTATGCATAGATAGTAGCTATGAAGTAATGGTRAGAGTATGATCTACAAGACCGCAAAAATCCTAACGAGCTTATTTCTGAAATGGAGGGTACATATGTTTAATGGGTTACTCTGTAGTCTGTAATTACTTGGTCTAAACAGCTGACTACTATACRTGAGAAACCATAATTATACCTGAGAAACCATGAGGCAAAGGAAAAAATTTCTCATTTGTCGCCTCCTTAATTTCTTCACGGAAATGCRGGCAAACTCACCCTCCTGAAATACAATTTGGCATAAAACATGTGAATATTACAGAAAACAGATATGTCCAACAAACTAATTCAAGCCTGACCAACAACTGGAATAGCCGTATCAATGTTATATGATATACTTTGTATTTGATTCATATAAACCTCTACCAGAAACTGCTCTACTATGCTGATTCAAAGTCATGGAGATTTTATGCCACTTTTCCCAAGGAAACTAATCAACACCAAGAACAACCAATATATGGATCCTGGATTTATATGAATGCTATATAAAATGATCAAACTGACAGAGACAAGAATAGGCACTTGCCAAGTGTTTTAAAAGTTAYTTCACCTTCTACTAKGTCGGTTAAATACTTGTATAATAAAAACAAAATTAAATAAAAATAAAAGGACTTTCCTGTCCACATTAATACATACCTGTCCACAGTTCCAGCTATTATTGTGATTCTCCCCAAAACATACAAACTCGAAGCATAAACCCAAATTATCTAAGCAATCTAAGCATTAACAAAGATCGCCTTCACCACTACTTTTAAGCAGCAACTAACCGTTGCTGAATCAATAGACACCATTTCATGCAGATTTAATCGCACCCTGACCTTAATTTTACTTCGAATCAATTAAATTTGGGGAAAGTTAGAAAAATCAACGATTTCGCCGCAAACCAAAATTTGGGTAAAACTAAAACCCTAGCAAAGCAAACCAATTAAGGGTCAAAATGCGAGCAATTCCACCAAATAAACTAGATCTAATCAAAGCAAACCGATTAACAAAAAGAAGAGTAAGGTAAAACTAAAACCCTAGCAAAGCAAACCAATTAAGGGTCAAAATGCGAGCAATTCCACCAAATAAACTAGATCTAATCAAAGCACAAAAAACCAAACAAAATCACCATAACATGCAGTAGATCGAACAATTCGAGTTAGAAAAAAAAAGCATCGAGACATAAAGAAAGAGAAGGATTGACACAACAATAATCTAGAATATTCGAATAACAAAAAAAAATTGAAATCTGATATTCAACCAAACGAAAACCCTAATTTTCGAAATCTGAAAATAAAAAAACAGAAAAAAAAACTTGACAACAAAATCAACAACAAAAGAAACGAAAAATAGAAGAAAACCCTAGATCTAAAAGGAAATTAGAAGAAAAAGATTTTAAAAAATATGAAAAACTTACCAAATCACAAGAGAGGAGATGGTGGCGAGAGGAGAGGAGATGGCGGCGAATAAACTCGGAGGAGGGCTGAGGTGAGAAGGGTGAAGGGAGAGGAGAGAGGAGAAAACAGAGAGAGTTAAGGGATGAGGGAGAGAGGGAGTTGAGAGGATGAGGGTTGAAATGAGAGGAGAGAGGGAGTTGAGAGGATGAGAGGAGAGAGAGGGAGTTGAGAGGATGAAACGAAAAGAAGAGGGGTCACGAAGAAAGAGAGAAGGAAAGAAAAAAATAGCTTTTTTATTTTAAAAAAACCTTACCGACCGAAAATTCGGTCGGTACACCGACCGATTTGAAATTCGGTCGGTAAATTATTTCATTTCTTTTTTTAAAAAAAAAAAATAGAAACACTGGAGGGTTAAATTCCCAAAACATCACCGACCGATTTTGAAATCGGTCGGTGATGTTTTGGGAATTGTTTTTTTTTAATTAAAAATGCGGATGGAGTTTGTATAATTCAAAGGGCTCACCGACCGATTTTTAAATCGGTCGGTAATACCGACCGAATTGTCGGTCGGTAAAATACACCGACCAACTGCGGTCGGTGTCGGTCGGTAATAACGACCAATTTTCTTTCCGTCGATAATTTCGGTCGGCCTTATACGAAATTCTTGTAGTGTAACTACCGTTGATTATCCTTAAACTTGAGCATCGAGGCCAGATGCCCTTGCCAACGCTCAATTTGCCGAGTGGCAGTATTTACATATGATTTTAGAGTGTTCAACACTCGGCTCGGCCTGGAATTGCCTGCCCTTGAAAAGGACTACTTTTCCAACCGAGTCTGAATGTTTAGGAGTAATTGAGGTTTTTTAGCCCTCGGTTCGGCAGAAGTTTTCTTGCCCTTGAAGAAGGACTTCTTTTTCCACCGAGCTCAGTCGTTTGTAAGTAATTGAGGGTTTTTGATCCTCGGCTCGGCAGAAAGTTTCTTGCCCTTGAAGAAGGATATCTTTTTTGAACGAGCCCATAGATTTTGTCACATTTCCCTTTTATAAATAATGTCATTTTCCTTAAATTATGTATTAACGTACGTCAATTGCCCTTGAATAAAGGTCTTTGAGTTAAAAGTTGATGCTCTTGATAAAGGGTCCTAAACTCAAAAGACTTCTCTTTGAAGAAAGAGTTTTATTTAATGAATGATGCCTTTGATAAAAAGTCTTTGAATGAACTTGAATAAGTGATTTAGAATCCTTAAACATGTAAACTGATGCCCTAGGCATAGTATGAAAGTTAAGGTTAGGTTCTTGTTGCTTGCTTAAAAATCTAGCTCCTTTGCTAGAATTGAAAACGACAAGGAAATGATTTGGGCTGATGAGCCTTATAATAAACTTGTAATTCTTACCCTAGAGACAAGCTTGAAAGTTCAAAAAGAGTGCTTGTAAATCATACTTAGATTTGAAAGCGAAAATAACATGATAGAGATATATAGGAGTCAAAGGAGAGACATGCTCATTTCATTAAATGGAGATCGATGACATGCATCATTTGATTACAAAAACTGAAATTGATTAAACTTCTCTGAGTGAATTAAAAAGATTACATGTAATACCTTTTAAGCTTATCAGCATTCCAAGTGCGAGGTAGCCATTTACCATCCAAAGTTTCAAGTTTGAAGGTTCCTTCTCTGACGACTTCAGCAATCTTGTAAGGCCCCTCCCAATTTGGAGTCACTTTGCCCTGCTCATTGGCTATGCTGAGCGCTTCCATCTTTCGTAGCACCAGATCACCAACTTTGAAAGATCGAAGGTTGACTCTTTTGTTAAACTCCATGGTCATCCTCATCTTTTAAAGTTGTTGTCTCAGCAGAGCGTTCCCTCGAATTTCAGGAACCAAATCAAGATTGTGCCGAAGAGCAGCCTAATTATCTTGTTCGTTATAGAGCATGACCCGTAAAGTGGGATCATAAACCTCGATTGGCAGTACCGCTTTGGAACCATAAACTAACATGAATGGTGATTCACTAGTAGAACCCTTGACAGTTGTTCTTACGGACCATATCACATTATAGAGCTCTTCCACCCATAAGCCTTTTGCATTGTTGAGCTTCTTCTTGATTCCATCACTGATAAGTTTGTTGAAGGCCTCTACTTGACCATTTGCTTGTGGGTGAGCAACTGAAGCGAAGTGAGCTGCAATATCCTACCTAGCCAACCAATTCTTCAACATCGGGGTTTCGAATTGTGGTCCGTTGTCAAAGACAATAGACCTTGGCACTCCAAATCGTGTGATAAGATTCTTCGAGATTAACCCCTCTACGTCAGTAGTTTTGATGCTTCTCATCGGTTCCGCCTCCACCCATTTGGTGAAGTAATCGACGGCAACCAAAACATACTTCCATTGCCCTGAAGCTTGGGGGAAAGGCCCAAGGATGTCCATGCCTCACTTGGCGAAAGGCAATGGAGATAAAACGAGTATGAGATTGTTGGCTGGCTGATGAATGAGCTTCCCATGAATTTGACACTTATGACATTTTTTGACCATGGTGATTGCATCTTGTCTCGCCAAAGGCCAATAATACCCAATTCTCAAAGCTTTTTCTACCAAAGACCTTCCACCAATGTGTGCCCCGCAAAATCCTTCATGCAAGTCTTCCAATATCTCCTTGCCCTTGTCTGGAGTCACACACTTAAGGGGAGGATGAGAGAATGATTTTTTATAGAGGACTTCGTTCTAGAGAACGAACCATGAGCCTTTAGCCTTGACATATTTCGCTCGGACGGGATCAGCTGGCAGATTCCCATTCTGCTTATATTCCAAGTTCTCATCCATCTTGGTGTTGCCCCTGTCAATGAAAAGTGTTTGGTTCAGGTCTTCAATACTTCATTTTTCAATGACCTCCCAAAAAAACCGATCTTTGATCACTACCTGTTGCGGAGCTTGCAAGCTTAGAGAGGGCATCAACTTGATTGTTCTCTGACCTCGGGACTTGGGTGAGAACAAAGCTTTCCATCCCTTCCACCTCCTTTTTGACCATTTGAAGATAATTAATCATATTCTCATCACGAGCCTCATATCTTTGATGTATTGTATTATTATATGGTTTTCCTCCCATTTCTCTTGCTATATCGAATGGTTTTTGGCCTTCTTAAGGCCCTCTTTGCTACTAATGTTGTTTGTTTAGTGTTTGAGTAAGTTTTAGGTTGCTTCCATTTATTTGGAGTGATTTCGGAGCTTATTTGCAAACATTACGGAGTTTATTAGAAGTAGCAATGAGCTAGGAGTGGAGCAACGCAAGGGAGTTGATACATGCTCACTCTTTTGGCCATAACATTTGTTTCGTTCGTCGGATTGGTGCGATTCTAGCTGCATTGGAAACTAGACTTCAGACCTTCTAGAGTCGATTTGATTAGGTCACATCCTGATTTGATCA
>SNQN01002109.1:62844-79686 GCA_008642245.1 Bassia scoparia | reverse complement strand
ATTAACCTTAATAGGAATAGTGGCGATCCCCTTACTCAACAACACTCCCCCAACKCACTCACGTGCGGGTTCTGTGGCTCAAGCCCACAACACACACATTGATGTAGGCCCAATCCCCCCGCGGAGTTRGCCCACRGTCTACAGGTAYGGACCATTTGACCCAATCCGCCTACCTGAGGCGATCTATACTCGATCTCATTGTAGTTCCAGGAATCATAACTATTCCGTTCAAAAAGGCTATCGATTTGACCTAAAAATGAGTGGTAACCTAATATAACTACAAAAGTGGATTTCTCTTATACATGCATCGCTACCTAACCTAATAATCGTGATCACTTCAAAATAATCAAATTAAAATGGTGCCTAAAATCCGATCGTTTATAATTAATCTGAATTTAATGTGATTCAAGCAAACTCCGGTCTTGTTTAAGAGATCAAAAGAGTCATATGTGCAAGAATCAAGAATAACATGTACAAGAATTAAAACTCAAATATATGTAAATTCACTTACTTTGTATTGCTACCAAAACAAGCGCGAATAAAGGTTAAAGTCTCAAAAGCTTTGCTTCCAAACGAATCGCTTATCACWATAAAAGAAGAGAGAATAAGATGAAATAGCCTTAGTATTTGCACCTAAATCCACAAAGGTATTACTCCGAAAGCTTTGACGAATTTGAGACCTTTGAAATTTTCAAGTAGGATTGGGGCACCTGCCCTTCGGTCGTGCTACGCATAGACTTTTTTCATGATTTATTCTGAGGCAGGTTGGAGAACAGCAGGTACAATAAGGAAAGGCCTCCCACCAACTTACCAAAACGAGGAGGGTTATGAGGTTGCTTGCGCAATTGTTTGGATTTTTTGGCGAAGCACCCTAACTGTACTTTATGCGAGGATCCTCTGTTACTTCGACCATAGTTCTGAAGCGTTTTCCCGTTTTATATTATATGCATTGAATTGAAAGGTTTTGACACACTACTACTCGTCGAGAGAAACTTTGTCCTTAGAGCAGCTCTGAAAATGTCAATGGCACTGCTACTTTTCTATCTCTACTCACAGCTCTATAATTGAAGTGGCAACATCATGTTCAGCACCGCGCACGCGCTTGATTCATGATATCCATATCTCTAAATCCCGCCCATAGGATCATTCAAGCACAACCAAAGCCGAATTTCTCATGATATATACCACAAGAGTACACTCCAATAGTATTGTGACACACGTATATACCGCTTCGTGAGGATTAAGAATCTCGATAGCCCGCTGACCCGTATCAAAGATTTCTTGTCCAATTCTAGGGTATGACCAGTGCTTCCACACTCGCCAAGTTATATGATGCAATTGCGTTTTCGAACATTTTAGTGCTTACATACTTACTTGTTTTTTTTGGCGACTTGTTACTATTTTCATCTTTCGAAATCAGCATCGTGACAGATAACAACATCCTAATGATTCCTTTACCCAAGGCCGTGTCCGGGTTAGTATGCAAACAGTCGGACGTCCTTAAACTTAAAATAGCTCAGATTATTCGAAACCACCTTGAGCTCTTTAATTCTACGATCCAATGTCTTCTCGTGAACTAATCTCTCTCTCAATTATCTTAATATGCTCGAAAATCTGGATGATTACAAACCAAGATGGGATAGAATCGAAGCCACAAAACTAGTCTTCAACTAGGTCCAGCACGCATCACCATATGTGTGCTTAATACTTCTAAACGACGTTACTCATACTCGTGCAATACCCCTTCTATCTTCCAGATTGCGCCTCACCTGCTTCTCTTTCTCTCTGCTTAACTCTCAGTGTTCTCACAAAAATCTCCACACCATTCGCCTATTCCTCAGTCATGGCTCCATGCAACTCGCCATCGCTCCCATTACATATGTCGTCCCCCCCCATCGCTCGAGATATTCTTCTTTCTCTCCCTGAATAGTCCGCCTTGAAAGCCAGCCTCAGAATTTTTTCACTTTCCCATTCAGCCCCGCCGCGTTAGACCGCACGACATGTCCTCGGGACCAAAACGACCCCGCTTCCGTCCCTGCTTTCTGGTCTTGTAAGCGATTGACTTGGGAGCTTGATGTGTAATGTGAGTAGATCTAACATTGTTCTTCCTGAATTATGCATGTCTTCTGTGTTGCTTTACAATTTCACTCGCGATATTTTCAATTATTCTATAATTACGCTCCTTGTCATTTTTTATCTAAGTTTTCTTTTATATAGCACACAGCTGAAACTTCTTACACCAATCTGTTGTCCGTCTTAATCTTGTCAAGGAGTCCACCTATAGTTGTAGAGTTGAGTATATCTATTAATCGTATCTCTTAAGCGGGTTTTTCTTATTACTTTTGCCGATCTGTGTAGTTCGGTAAGACCATTACAAAGGACAATCTGGAGGAGCTCTTGAAGCTTTCGTGTCTTTGGGCTATTATTCAGGGACTATACAGATTGAATTGAATATTTTCTAGTGGAATTATATCAGCAGGTCTGCGGCTGTGTTTTTTGAATGCCCTATTAGCATACCTCTAGAATTCTTTCATCTGATCCGGTTCTGCGTGTTATCGATTGCGTGGTGTTTCGGTTGAGGAGAGTGTTTAATTTGATCTTACCGCATCAAGTCGTCTAGTTTGTATTTACGCCTTTCTCCGCAGAGTCGAGTTATAACCCTGTTAATTCTGTTTGTCCTTCGAAGTTAGTCGCCGTAGCCGACCTTGGTTATCTCTCGCTGTGAATCTGCCGGCGAAAGTCCATGGTTGGTTAAGGTTTGTTATGGTCGGCGCATATGTACTTTTATTATGCTCCGATACTGCAGGTAGGTCTAGGTTCTGCTTCCAGGTATTGTTGTGTGGTTGTACTAATGTTAGTGTTTTCTACGTTCTTATATTTTTTAGCCAGGCAAGATAACTATTGGCGATTGCTGTGAATCGATTATTGCTAAATTTGGAGTTGTATACATTGTATTTTAGAGGCCCTTTCAAGGATAAAACAACCACGGTAGTGAGAACCTCCTAAATTTCTTGTCGAAATCATGTAAGCATTGTGTGTCTTCATTCTCTTCGATACTCTGCAGCTGGCGCTATTGTTATCACTTTCCTTTGTACTGGTGTGTAGTTACGAAGACTGATTTACTCATCCATCTCTCCAAAAAATTATCTTCCACTTCTTATCTTGGCATTTTTGAGGGATTAGCCATTTAGAACCACTAACACAACCCATTTCACCTGTCAAATCCTGGTAAACTTATGAGCCTGTGTGTGTGAATGCATACTCCAAGTCTGAATCTATATCAGTGACGATGCACCTGTATAACATCATTTTAGTGGATAGATTCAAGTTCATCACCTCATTCAAATGATATATTCCTCTTTCTTTCTCTCTAGGCCGATAAGGAGTATTACCATAATCTATCCCTTGCGAGAACAACTTTGCGAAAGTTATACGCGTTGCTCCTGATACCGAATTTTTTTAAGAAATTCGAACAGTATGTTAATTAGAGCTCGTCGTGCAAGAAAACAGTTTTCAGGCTCCCTAGACGAGGGTCTGCAGTGCGATCAACGCGACCATAGTGAAAGATGACTCCATCAGCTATGCATTCAATAGAGTGCTATTTATCATTAGTCATATGCCGTGCTTTTGAAATTCTTGAAATCTCACACTGGGAAGATCTACATAGCACCAGGCAATATCCCAATCTGTCTCTCCATTTTCCCGCGTCATAGCGGTGTTTGCTGAGTTCCCTGCTCTTAGTTTCATTCACCTCTATTACCTGGCGCGTCGTCTGTTCTCGCACTCTTGCCACTCTTTTTAGTACTTGCCCTTATATGAATATTGAATGTAGGCGGCCAATAATAGCGCAACCTATTTGGCCTAGTGCCAAATTCTTACTACTTGTTCTTAGAACTAACATTGGCATAATGCCTTATCTTATGGTACTTCGAAAACTTTAATCATCTCTCCAAAACATTCAAGCAGATTTACTTCTGTATTGTGCGATTGATCTTCTCGAGCAAATATTACTCGTCCTCTAATCGCTGTCAATGCCCCTTTTATTATATAAGGTCTGAAAATGATCACCATTCGTGTACTCTCACACTCTGACAAACATACTCTTCCCCTACCCTAAGGTTCGTTCCGATCATCGTCGATAATGCATAGTTAACTGATGTCAATTACGCCCCGTCCCTGCTCTGCCACCCGACTTCATTTAACACTCTCACCTTGTGTCAGATGCATGACATTGATAACCGCCAGACGGCAATGTGATGCGACTGTGGAATTCTGTAGATTGTTCAAGCCTCTGGCGTTCGATCACTTCTCTCAAGCCCTGAACAAACTTACCTCGAGGCTTCTAGAGAGCGCGATTTGTGGTACCCTGCAGCGCGCGCGTGTTAGGCGACTACGCATATTTTACCGTTAGCAATACCCCGTGGTCCAACTGGATTCAAACAGATAGACTGCAATCCTGCTTCTCTGTCATAAGTTGATCTCTTTTCTGAATTGATATCTGATCAAATTAGACAACTATTATTCTAGTTAAGAACAGACACCATGGAATATTGATTTTGTTGATTTGTTTCTTATGTGCGCTACAAAATTGTTTGTATTACTCGTATGAACCGAACATAGCTGCGCAACATGCTCTATCTGATCTATTGATTTCTTTTTCTAAATTAAAGTGCGAGCACGTTATTTGTTGAATGCTGTAACTCGTGTGACTTTTACGATTGTTTTCTTATATTTTGACCATAAAAATTTAGATGCCAATACGTACCGAGCTCATGTGAAAAATATAGTTGTGGACCGACGAGCTATAAAATTGAATATGAGTCCAGCACCCAGTTGATATCAACCTGTAAGCCTTTTATACATGCGGATCTTAAAGCTCCGCTGGAGAATAATTCTAACACAAACCATGTGTTGAGCCTTTCTGTCCCGGCCATAGTTAAGCAATTATCAAAAGGCCTCCAGTTATGCCTGGAAGCTTTAGTACATGAAGCCAAATAAAAGTTATACAAATCAGAGCTACATCTTGATCCACACATGCCAGACAGAGCCTAGTCGCGACGCTTAATTTCTTTGGGACAGTAGCGTGGCCGAATTTTTGAACTTTTTTCAATCCCGCATAGTGAAGATTGCTAAGGACTATGGATTGTCCCCGGCGAGTAGTCGAAGCCTTTCCATCACCTACTTTAGGGTTGTGGATTATGGCCTAGATGAAGATTACTCATTAACCAATATTCAGGTCAATACCAATTTTCTCGCCTCTCCCTTGATTATTGTCCTGAGTTTACTTGTTTGAGATGTCATGTTTAAAAACAGTGTATATTCCATAGACTGTCAAAGTAAGATCTTGGAACAAGAAAGTAACTCAAAATCGTCGAACTGTACGAAAATCGCGATGCTCAAGCACCCAGAATAAACACATAATAGAATAAGTTAGAGAATCAATAATGATATCAGTAAATCGAACAACGCTACGTAGGGCTTATCATACAAGCATATCATTAAATAGAGAATCAACTTAAAAGTGAAGACTACAGCAAAGATAACATACTTTGTCCCATTAATCGCATAGTCTTCCGGTACGTGTTGGGATCGTTGTCATCCAGGTTACTTGAATTAACTCTGCTGCTGTGTTCTTTGCTTATGTCCATTCATATCCGCACTATTCACGGTCACTACTACCATTCTGCAACTGGTCGTGGGTTTTCTCTTCTTTGCCTCTCAAAACGCCCTCACATTCACATTAATGCCGAGGTTCCGTCTTTGAGCACATTGGCGGTAGTCGTGTGATACGATAATCATCATAGAAAAAATGCGAATTGAGAACAGGCACCTTGCGCATCTGTTAAAGGCATTCCGCGAGGCTCGTTGGACAGACGTCCTGTGGCGACTTCCTCTATTCCGTTTCGGAATAATCCTAGATCGATCAAGTGACTAAGAGTCGTTGTGCGTGCCCACCTGCTCAGCCTATGCAATAAGAGGATTCATTTTGTCGCCACTATTCATAAGGAGTTTTCTGAATTTTAGTACCGTTCGGCGGTAGGGATCCGTGAGAAGCCGTGTCCAGAGTCGCGCCCTGAGTTTCCGCATACGTATTGAGGATAAACCTCTAGCGATATACAGAAGTGAACTCGGCCCCCTCGATCTTGTCGTTGTGCCATAACATGTATCAGCTAAATATCTCTTTATCTCTGCTGTATGTCGCGCTATTAGCACCCTCGGACGGGTTCGTTGAGCTAGTCTTAAGCCGATGTATCCCTCGGCTAAGAGTTCCGCGGTCCGTCTTTGAACATCTCTCCAAGAGGTGAACTTGCTTTGTATGTCTCCTCCCTACATATTATCCTATTGAATGAAAGTGACTTGTGCTGATCGTCCCTAACGGCTGCCGCTCACTCCGGATGACCGATAAGCGCTTGACTCTTTAGTCCATTGATTGCACTCTTTTTCCCTCTATCTCCGAATTGTGTATCTATATCTTCAAGCGTCGGGGCCTTTCACGTCGAGAATCCCCTCTCGAAACCGATCGTGTACTCAGACTGTTTTTCTTGAGCAGACGGATGACTAGACGCTTCTCCCACAGGCTGCGCCAAAGTTGTTTACGAATTAACCACATTCTTAGACGAGATAGTGAGGTCAATATGGGAGATGTAGAATCATCTTAGAGGTTTGAAGACTTTTTTACGCTCTCCCTCTAAGCTCAACTTGCAGCGAAAATCGTCGGCAGTATCGATGATTCCGACGATAACTGAATCATCCGGGCAAGAGTGCAGAGTGTTTTGAAGATTCCATCCTCTGGAAGAATACACGCATGCTATGCCTCAAACAAAGACACTACACTTTATTGAATTGAACTCTGACTAGACGTAACACACGCTACGGACTTCGTGAGTGTTATGAAGTCCGCACATCACTCACTTCTGACCAACACATAGCAAGTGGACAACATGTGAACTAAAGTGATACGCTGGTAGAGTTCTGCCTCTGTGTACAATTATACGATGAGAGCCGCCACACACCGCATGTGCGCTTATCGCGATTACAGCTGGATGCTCATCGTAAAGGCAGCCGATTCAATAAACGATGTAATCACTGGACATGTTCGCAGCCCTCGGACGTGAAGCTTGTCCTCCTTTCTTCGCTCGAGCTCCGGTTGATGCTTTGGCTAAATGGAGTAAGAGGTTCACGCAGTGATGAGGAGATAGCATTCTGTTTTTATCCGCGAGCCACATCAAAAGGAACCAGTTAAGATATCCATGTGAAATCATCACATTTAGAGAATCTTGCAACAGATGCTTATCTACATTTCTATCCCAATGATAGACCCATTTTACTTATTTAAAACTACGCTTCCCCACAACAATTAGTCTTATACGCAGCGGTCTTAGGGTGACTGATATGGATCTACTCGAAGATTGTCTAAATTGTCCAACTCTGTTTACAGAGAGATTGAGGCACCTTATGATGTCCCGCTCTTCGTTTAGGTAAAGCCCTAAGCCGTCCTAATTCACTGTGCAATGCATATGTGTTATGTAGATAATGCGGTCTTATCAGTGTATTCATATCTTTCCGTCCAAACTTTTGCCCGTGTTATGAGGGTTTAAAAGCCGGACTACTAAGCCAATAGCTCCCATAATCCTATCTATCATAATCTCCCATTCTTACCCCTCATTTATGTAGGCGTCATCCCGAATCTCCCAAACACATCCTATGTGTGATTGTCCAATAGTCATCCTAGTAAATTTGCTTTATTCACATGATACCCATAAATTTAACAATCTACAACTAAGTCTTCAAACCAAACCACGCGTTAACTATTAAGGCTTTCTAATCTGCTTTTCGAATAATGACTTCCCACTTATTCTTGGTGAACTTGCGAATGCCCGCATGTCGATCCTACTAATTAGTATAAACTTTCCTTGAAGACATGGTCTACCCTATATTCTCTATCATCTATCACGATCCAACCTGCTCTCTTTGTCATGAAACATTGCCGTGATCTATACACAACGAAATTCCAGTTGTGTTATCTGGTGTCGAGTCACTACTTGAGTCTTAGTACCAAGTTACTATCACATACGTTAAGCATATTCACAACAAATTATAATTGTAATCATTATTAGAATTGTAATAAGGAAAATATAGTTTTGCCAAACCGTTATTTAGTGTAAACAATTTTGATTTTGGCTTCATATAAATTACAAATTCTTTCGGAAATTAGTGATCTAATATTTAAGAATCTAAACCTTTGAAACAATATTATTGTCAAGGTTTAAATATAGAATTTTCCATAAATAGGTAGCAGCGGAAAGCTATGGAAGATACAAAACAAGAATAGGAGGAAGAAATTAAAGAGTTAACGATTTTACTTTCGTTAAAAAACCCCCAAAAACTCAAAAGAAAGTCGGCTATCAGATAAATGTTGCAAAAGTCAGGGTTATTTGAAAATCGTGTATAGTAGGGTTACCTGGATAATTTCCCTTATTTTTCATTCGGCTTCTCATTTCAAATTACTAGCCATTTTCTATAGAATTTCAAATTAATTGATCCCCCAAATTTTCGGATTTTTAATAATTATATTTATAATAATTATGATTATCATATAAAAAGATTTATATTTATTGAAAAGCATTTTTTAGTTAAATTTATTTATATAGAAAATATAATTGATTAAATTCTAATTCAGTTTAAATTATATTTTAGGAGAAATTTAATTTCTCTATCCAAAACAAAATAATAAATATTTAAAATATAACCTAGCAAATACGTAAATCATTAAAGGTTTATTCCTTTTCAAAAAGAGAAGAACCAGAAAAAGAGAAGAATGTTTTGCATTTTTTTTACTGTGTGCTCCACCACCGCCACCCCTGCACCGCTTGTGGTCGTCGGAGCCGCCTCATGCCCGGCCTCTCCCCCCTCCTTCTTCTTGTTTCTTCTTTTCCCTATTGTTATACAGTTTTTTAAATGTTAAATTTTTACTTCCCACCTTTGTTACCAAATTTTCAAACTCCCAACGTTTTTTTTTAAAACTCCCACCTTTTACCCCCATTTTCTCTAAAACTCCCACCTATTCACGTCTAGGTTAATTGCCTTTAATTGCCCACTCGTGCATCTGTTACTCTTTGCCTCACCATTCACTCATCAACTCACACATCAATTTCACTCCTCCCTCACTCCTTTCTCTTCTTCTCTTCCTCTTTTACTGCCATTTTCAAGCTTTTTTACTCCATACTCTCTCAATGGCGCTTTCATCATTTGGCAATCCATATTCTTTGACATTGTCAAAAGACCCTGTTTTTTCGAAATTCTGGCGTGAATTGTGTGCATTTGAGTAATTCGAATTCCCTTTTTCAATTAATTATTCAAAATTTAAACTTTGTTTATGTTCAAATAGTTATGATGTTCGTCAAATTGTTTTAATTTTGAACCTAGGTTTGATTTTATGACATGTTACTTAAAGTGTAAGCATGGTGTTAGCTGTGCACGTTTAATGTATTATATGTTAATTTTGCAGAAGAACCATTGGGTTATAGAAAAACATAATTTAAACAATTGGAAATTAAAGAACAAATTTGAGATATTCGATTTTAAAAATGCAAAGATGAGAGCATATTTACCTAGCTGTTTCTAGCTCAATTCGACCAAAAAAAAGCTAACCAACAATGAGTTCGAAGAAAACAAAGAGGGAGAGTAAGAAATCAGAAAGGAATTTAAAGGCAAAAGCATTGAGTCGCCCACAAGTAACGGCAGCCTAACTGAGAAGTAAAAAGGTGGACAGTTTAGAAAAAATGGATAAAGGAGTTTAAAAAAAACAAAAGTGGAGTTTGAAATAGTAAACAAAAGGAATACAAAAAAATCTGTTTTAAACTTGAAGTTTTTAGAACAATTTATACTAATGCTTGAGTATAATTTCTACGAAATTTGCAAAGTTTAAAATTTGATGATAGTTTGATTGAAAACTCAAATTATTGATTGAAAAATTAGGTTAATTAGTATTTCATGTTTTATAATCTGTCAGCTTAGTGTTTGGTTTTAATGAATTTTCTTACTCTGTCATAGTCTACGAAGTAAGCAGTTTTCCAACTACATGTATACTTGTTAACATTCAATTTCAAAGCTGATACTATTTTAATAATCTTTTCAAACTGACTGTTCCGAGTGTGACTCGTATTCCATTTATTATATTTTTATATAATCTATAATTTACAAAATTTGGCGAGTAATCTTCATACTTATAACACCTTTTTGTAAACTTTCGGATTTTAAGCAGTTTACTATTATAAAAACAAATCGTTTTTAAAATTGTCAGTTTTCGGTTTCAGGTTCGGCACTTTTATTTTCCTGATTTTATGTCCAATAATTTACGAACTTTTTATGAAATCTATATACTTAATAGACTTTGTGTAAAAATTGAAAAAATTTCCTGTCTTTATATCTTCAATATACAAACAGATTGACAATTTTATTACGAAATAGTTTGCGCTAAAATAATTAAATATTTGCACGAAAAATAAGTTAATTATGAATATTTTCAGATTAAAACATATCAAAGTTATTTTAACTGTGTTGCCAAGTAAAAACCGTGCCTGACTACAATATTTCCCTACTGGGTGTGAGAGGGGGGAGGCTTCCCGTCAATGCACCTCGGCAAGCGCCTCCTTGGACAAAAGTACGAACCTAACGCTGCTTCCTCCTGGCCAACTTAAGGCGAGTATCCTGCACTATATTTCCCTGCAAAGCGTGTCCTGGCGCTAGGCAAGTCCTTGCACTCCTTGCTCTTTACACTTCCAATGGCTCGCACCTGCCACGAAAGATATATCCTTTCGTATCTCCCCTCCGATGCTTAAGAATACGGAATAAAGAATAAAGTGTTTATTATAGAGAGAAATAGAGAAGTTCTCTCAAGTATTGTGGGAAATAGTAGAGTTAGTGTATGAATAACTTTTTCCGTATTTATATATACCTTAATCCCATTGAAGCTTAGTGTGACACTGTCACCATCCATACCGTAGAATTTCATTACTACCGCTTTGGCTGACCATACTGCTATGCTCACTCATTTATCTGATTGACTACAACCGCTGCCACCTAGATCGTTTCCCAATAAAGTGGACATGTGGCCAGTAGCATCACTGGCCATCATTTGCCCTCAAAGACCCCCTACCCATTCGACTTAGGGGTTTGACCAAGTACCTTCGAACTAGTACACCCGCAATTCTTTGTACTCAACTTCGCTATGGTACACTTGGCTGATGTATCAACAAATTAAACCATTGTAAGTATTGTCCATCATTGCTTGCAGTACGTTTGCATCCTTCCTTCTTATTGGAATATAAAAACTTTTAAATGATATTTATTCCTTCACTGCTTATTATTTGTCATTCATGATGCGCTTCACCATGCTCATCATGGATATAATGTAGCTTCGACATCAACTAGTCCCCTTCCTCTTTCATGAATAACAGTGGCGCTCGCCTTTTCATTCTCTCTCTCTTTTTTTTATATACCATATATATAGACAAAAATCCCCATTTATTAGGATATTATAACATAAATCATTCCTATACTCACCAACAATTTACCTCCAAAATCTTTCCCAATTCACAAAGTATGTCGTTCCTCCTATTTGAAGCTCGGTCGTTTCCTTTTACTTTGCACTGGGGAAAGCAGCGAGCAAATCTTTGTGAGCAAGATCAACACAATCAATACATTCCTCTTAGTTTCCTTTTGCACCACCAAATAAAGTCTTAATCTTGTTAGCCATATATCATAATGCAAATGCTTGCAAAAATTTAGTTGCTAATGAATGCTTTTCCTCCACATGACCACCTATTACGTCGCCACTTCGTGCTTCCACAATATCTATATGCTTTCACTTCTCACTTCGCACATCATTAGCTTAAGTTAGGCCAACCATTCTTCTCCAATTCACCTTCACTTCGAGGAGTGAAGTTCGAGCACCAAACACTGAAATTAGAACCAGTTGCCGTCTCGCCGTAATTCCTCGCACTTCGGAGGAGCATGACCTTAGCCCGAGCCAAAACCTTCAAAGTTACAAAACGTACTGTAGACCGCCACAACCACCGCCGCGCGGGCAACTGGCCTACATCATGTATCTGCTCGCGTGTTCGGTCGCGCCTCGCGTTGCTTAATGCTGAATTTAGAGAATTACATCGAGTAGGGCCCAAGCAAGCCCCGCCCCGCGGGATCCCACGTCACTATACCGTTTTTGTAATTTGAAGTTTTGCGCTCGCATGTCCATCTCCTCGAATCGACAATTCTGGCACGACGAGCACACTGGTTCTAATTTCAAGTGTTGGTCTGCAACTTCACCTCCCGCAAGTGCCAAATAATGTCGAAAAAACATCGAACTTCTTGCACTAACTTAAGCTAAATGAATGGCGAATGAAAGTGCAACAAATATATGAAGCACGATCGACCTAATAGTGCTCATGTGCGAAGGAAGCATTCCCATACAGCTAAATTTTGCAACCACTTGCATATGATAATCATGCCTAACAAATTAGACTATTATCTTCCGTGTGCAAAAGGAACTAGAAATGTATGATTGTTGAATCTTTGCCACAAAGACTCTTGCTTCGCTGCTTTCCACCATTGCAAAGTACAAAGGAAAACGACCGAGCTCAAACTACGCGAGAACACCACTTTGCATTGAAATTGGAAAGATTTGATGGATAAATTTTGGTGAACAGAAATCATTATCTATACTATCAAGGGATTTATAACTATTATATAAAAAAAAGAAGAAAGAATGAAAAAAGCAAGCAGCCACTTATATCATGAGAAGAGAAGACTAGTTGATGTCGAAGCCTACCAATTAATTCCATATAAACATGTGAAGCTGCACATGAAATGACAAAAAATTAATTAAAGCAACTGAAGAAAAATAAACATTTAAAGTGTATTTCCAAATCACAAAGAAGGAAAGCATCAACGCCCATACATAGCACAGCAATGCATGGCCCACAATACAACAAATGGTTATTTATTAACCAACTACACCAAGGTCCAAGCAAGATACCAAAAGAAATTGCGTGTATCTATTCGAAGGCTACTGTCAAACACCCTCCAGTCGAAATGGCCTAGGTATTTGAGGGCAAATACTGTCCAAGTGCAATCTACGGCCACCATGTCCACTATTATTGGACAACTCCTATCAAAGCCCCCGGTTGTAAGTCAAACAAATCAAAAATTAGATCGAAATCAATATCCGTCTCACCAAAGCAGGTAGTAATGATAATCTACCTTATGGGATGGTACAAGGTCACACATCTAAGCTTCCAACGTTAAGAAAATAGCTATAAATACCCTGAAAAAGTATTCATCACAAACTCAACTCTCACTATCTCACCCACCAATACTGAGAGAAACTCTCTCTACTTTCTCTCTATAAATAACACTTTAACCTTATTCCCTACTTTACTAAGCATCGGAATAATCCGAAAAAGAATTATCTCTTCTGCAGCGGCCCAAGCCACATTGGAAGTGCTAAGAGCAGATGCCAGGACATTGCTAGCGCCAGACAGCCTTCCAGAGAAAAATATAGTGCCAGGACTCGCCTTAACTTGGCAGGAAGCAAGCAAGCGTTAAGGTTCCGTACTTGTCAAGGAGAGCTCCCCGATAGCATTACGGAGCCTCCACCCCTCTACAACCCAAAGCTAGGGGACAATATTGTTAGTCAGCCACTTTACTGCAACACATAAAATTCACTGAATATGTTTAAAAACTCTAAAAATCAAATAACTTAATTTCTGCCCAAATATTTTAATAATTTTAACGCAAAAAATCGTAATTAAAAATTGTCAATCTTTGTATAATTTATCAAAAACTAAAACCACGAAATTAAAACTTTTACACAAAAGTCTATTACATAATATAGAAATCATAAAAAAGTTCGTAAATTAATGATGAACATAAATCAGAAAAATAAAAGGCCAACCTAAACCCGAAAACTGACAATTTAAAAACGATTGTTTATAATAGAAAACGCTTTAAAATCCGAAGTTTCAAAACGTGTATATCAGTATGAAGAACTCGACCAAATTCTAAAATAGGATTAATATAAAAAATAAATAAAAATGGGAATTCAGATCAACAACCGAAAACAGTCAGTTGAAACGAATTTATTAAATAGTAAATCAGCTTAAAATTCTGAAAATGTTACACAAAATACAATAGTAGTACACTCCTTAAATTTCGTAGACAATGACAAAAGTAGGAAAATTCATTAAAACCAACAATAAAGCTACTATCAAAACAGGAAAACCCTAAAATTAAAACCCTAATTTCCAATTCAATAAATTGAATTTCAATCAAAACTAACATCATAAAAACTTTCTTAAACTTGCAAATTTCTAGAAAATATACTCAACATTAGTAAACAATTATTCTAAAAACTTCAAAAGTTAACAAGGATTTTTTGTACTTCCCACCTTTTGCTTCACTTACAATTTCAAAACTCCCACCTTTTGTTTTTTAAACTCCCACCTTTACTCCCATTTTTCTCTAAACTCCCACCCTTTTACTTCGCATAGCAGCCGTTACTTGTGCCCCACTCATGCTCTTTGCCTTTAATTCCCCTTTCTCCTCCGATCTTATTCTCCCTCTGTTTCCTTCGAAACTCCATTTTGTTTACTTTGTCGAATTGAGCTAAAACAGCTAGTAAATATGCTCTCCAAATTCCATTTTCATTTTAAAAATCGGAAAAATATCCAAAATTGTTCTTAATTCCATTGCTTAAATTATATGTTTTTCTATTAACCCAATGCTTCTTTCTGCAAAATAACAAACAAATTAAACGCATCCAACAAACTAACACACAGGCAAACAACTAATAAGTAATCAGTTGGCATTATAACCAAACCCTAGGTTCTAAACAATTGAAAAAAAAACACAATTGACAGCACCAACATACAATAACAACTAATAAATACAGAAACAAGTTTTTAAATTGGTGAATAATTTAAGGTAAAAAGGGGAATCGAATTACCTTCAAAGGCACCACGGCCGCCAAGTTCGACAAAACACCAAGCTAGCACAAGTCAACCAAACAACTTAGCAGACCCACAAAGGAGAAAGCGCCAAGAGAGGGAAGCAGAAAAAACGCTTGGAAAAAGGGCCCTTTTCATTATTTACATACAGATCATATTGTCACTCAACTGTACCAAAGAAATGAAGAAGGAATAATATAAGATACACAGACGTGAACAATTCAAAGAAAGTAAAATCAAGAGTTTGAGAAGGAAACATGTAAATTACTTACCAGAAATATTTTAGAAGAATAAGTATGAGAATTCAATAAAGCTTAAAAGTAATTGTGTTTAGACTAGAGAAAACTGACACGAATGCTATTGTTAGAGAAGCAACCGCACAGCACGCTCATTATTGAGGCGGTCATCTGAAAAGCTCGTGGTACGGCAAGTTAAGCTAGAACGTTAGGGTTATTTGGGTGTTGAAGGTTGGCTTTGAATAACTTTTTTGACCAAAGTGTATGAATCAAAACAAGCCCTGGACATATGTCCTGTGTTATGCTGTAGGCAATGAGTATGAAATGAGATGTGACATCCGCTATTCAATACTGCCCAATTTTAAAAAATTATATTTAAAAGAAATGACTCTACGATGTATTAATCAATTTACTTACCCGATTAACTTTGTATATTTTGAAATGGAATCCTTCCGACCGGGTTGAGGTGAGTGTTTGGTAAAAGCATACACACAAGGCAGGGAAAAAGTCAAGCAAGACCACAATTATATTTAATATATTTCAAAGTAAGTGACGGTGAAAGAGGGAAACAAGGGGGAAAGTACAAAAAAATCCGTGAAAGGCCTCAATCCCAGTTACAAACAATTATATAGATAAACTCAAGTAGGGCTAACGAGTAAAAAAAATGAAACTCACTAAAGTATGTAGAAATAGTGCAGAGGAGTGGAACTGTAAGGAAATAACATGTGGATTCAGTTAAACATTAACCAGAGACAAAGAGAAAAGAAAATCATCCAATTAAGTAGGGATAAAGTCAGACTAATTGGGATAGCAACGAACATGGTACTGATCCATTAGAGAATGAATTATGCTACGCTAAACTATACTTGGCTACTAAGCCAAGTGTGGCTAAGGAAAGATAAATACTAAAAAAGATAAATGCTTGTTTGATTATGTGTGTGTTTGTGTGTGTGTGTGTGTGTATGTGTGTGTGTCTGTCTTCTACTCCGGGTTCATCTATTTGTAGGCCTCAATGGTAGAGATCATGGCTGGTTATTAGCGGTTACTCTTTTGACAGTACCATGGCGTTCTTTCTTGATTATTTGAATCTCCGTGCTTTCCCTCCAAGTCTCCTCTTTTGCTTGATGCTTCTTGGGCCTTCTTATGTTGGGTCATTTCATTGTGGGMTACTTCTCCCGTAATCCCTTGTAGCGCTTATGTTCTATCGCTRGACGGAATTCAGTGAGAAGCGCTAAGTATCGCTATCGCCAGTCTTTTTATTTTTGCTGATCGTCGCCAGTTTAAGTTACTTGTCAAGTTCTTAGTTGCTTTGTCATTCTATTTGTCATCAAAGTCAAACAAATAWTTTTTATTAGKAACAAATTACGCCCTTAATTTGCAATGGCGAACTCTCTTGAGTCCTTGCGAATTAATGCCTCAAGTCATCGTCAGAGGACTTATAATTCTCATCATAGAGCTTTTGTTATAGCGATGACCTTATAATTTTATAACAGTTATACTTTTGTGGTCACTTCTATGTTTGCAATATAATGAATTCGAAGTGGTTTCTAGGTAGGATAGCACACTTAATCTGACACAATTTTCAAGAATTACATTTACAT